>JAFBJT010109670.1:0-12500 GCA_016785325.1 Chascanopsetta lugubris
TAACAACACTAACATCTAAGATCCATTTCTATGTGCAGTTTTGGTGCAGCATGATTGAGCATAGCTGACTGGTGCAGCTACCTGAGCACCATCGTGGTATTTTGAAGATATGGATGTTATTTCAACTCAAAACTGACCCGAGATTAGGATTCTGGTTTGTCATCCTTACTGCCTGGGTAGTGCAGATATGTGTGTGGCACATGTATGAGTGCCATCGAGTGTTTGTGTGTGTGTGTGAGAGAGAGAGAGAGAGAGAGAGAGAGAGAGCATGCGCAGCATTCCCTTACTCTGGGTGACATTTCAGTCGTGCATCTGGGAGCATGCTGACTTCTGTAAAGGCTGTCGGCAGTCTCTCTCTCGCTCTCGCTCTCCCTCTCTCTCTCTCTCTCGCTCTCCCTCTCTCTCTCTCCCTCTCTCTCTCTCTCTCCCCCCACCACCTTCTTCCACTTTCTTCTTCCATCTTTCTTTACTTCTTCCCCGTCATCTCCCGCTCTGTCTTGCTGTCAGTCATTTTGTTTCTATTTCTTTTGCCCTCAGTTCCCTACACTCCTTTTTTTTCCCACCAAACTGCTTCACACTCATTCTTTTTCTGCCTTAGTCTCATAACTTGTCATTATTGAATACTCCCACACTGCTCCTCTCAGCAACCTATAATGCAAGGCTCATTACACGTGACCTCACAGGGTAAACACGCCGGCTTCCCACTCTTCATTTGGACATTTTCAGTTTCACTTATTTCCCTCAAATTCTTCCTAAACCATCTTTTTTTCCTCCCTTCATCGCGACTCCGCTAACTTTTTTTCCTCTTTGCATTTGTGGCACTAAACTTTCTTTTTTCCCCCCACTGCACATCATCTGCCTGCTGGCCTATCTCATGTTGCTCTTGCCGTACCCCCAGCCATCCCCTCTGTCTCCCACTGTTACTGGTGATGTAGCTCTCGCCTTCTTCTCAGGGAAGCCCCCCCTCCCCTCCCTCACTGTTCTGTCATCTGTTGCTGATAGCTGTGGCGTATTAGAGGAAGCGGGCCCCGGGGCAGCCTATTTGTATGGACCCTGTGCTCTCGGAGCTGACAGAAAAGCTTTACAGGAAAACACATTGTGTGTTTTGCTTCCGCGGCTACACACAAATCACTCTCAAGCATTTAGTTCTCCTGTCCGGGGGAGATGTCGCCATGCTTGGGGGGGAGAAGTTGGCCTGCCCTCCTCTGGCAAGGCCTGAGGTCTCTGGATGTGTGTTTGCGTGTGTGTGCGTGCATGTGTGTGTGTGTGTGTGTGTGTGTGTGATTGTGCGTATACCAAAGCCAGCAAGTGAGCATGTTAAGAATAGCTGAAGGGAATGAATGCTTTCTGTCCCTGTAGGCAAGCGTGAGTTGCAAACCGAGTGGAGGTTCAGTGAGGAAGCTGAATGAGGACTCGAGTTGTAAAGATACAAATGAGCGCACAGCTGAAACGAGTAATCGATGAATCGGCTCTAATCAATTATAAGAAATGTTTCATTACAAATTCCCTGAATTGAATAATCGAATATTTAAATCATGTTTCGCCAAAAACTCTTAATGGTTAACGAACTGATTAAACATAAACTGCTTCTCATGAGATGCGCACAAGCGCGCGCACACACGTACACATGCACACGCACGCACGCACACACACACACACACACACACACACACACACACACACACACACACACACACACAGTGATGGTGCCTTTAGGCCGACTAGACATGAAAATATCAGGTGATAAGTCGGATAATGATCATTTCGTCATTTTCAGACATGTCTTTTCACATTTGTAATTTTTTTCGGGCTATTGAAATAATTGTTTAAACAAATCAAATTGAATAAATTAATTGATGGATCCATCGATTTCAAAAATGATAGCTGCAGCTCCAAACGAATGTCATGTGTAAAGAGCCATATGTGAACAATGATAAGGATAAAATGATAATGACAGTAATGGCCCATTAATGACTGGTGTTAATTTAAAGTATATGAAAGATACCTCTTTAATAAAAACGCAGCACGGAAGCAATAACCTGGCCTGCTGATCATTCAGTGACATTTTTCATTAATAGATTCCCGTTGACTTTTGCATAATTATACAGAAGCACATGGTGTTGTATTTTGTTATCTCGTGTCATCGTGTCACCTTTCCCGTGAAAAATCAACCCAAGGCAGATCGCTGATTCTGTAATGGTGAAGGAGACAAAGGAGGTGGCATTTTCTACCCCGTACTCAAACCTCCAACTCAGGCAACCCCCCCTGCCTCTTTGACATTTGTGTTCTGGTGCGACGTGAGCGACGGTGGAGAGATGTCGATCCAGAGTAGTAATTAAATCAAGGCGTGCTGTAGTTAAGCACCGTGTCCAGGGGTGACAATACCTATTTACAGGACTCTATGGAAATGTCAACTGCCCCTTTTCATTCTAATATCACCTCCTCGCATAGGAAGAACGGCACGGGAGAATGTCTTTACTTAGATACATTCACAACAACAACAACAACAGCAAAATGTCTGCAAATGACATATCTTTGGGTGCAGCACGACCCAGATGTCAGTCCACATTACCCAAAGCTCTCCAGTCTTATTGTCTGTCCAAGTTGATACCATCATCTGTGTCTTCTATTCATAAGGACTTAGTCCCATTCATCCCCTAAGAGGCATTTATGATCTGCCTCCATTCAGGCCTCTCCCCCTCATCACACACATGTTTCAGCTCAGCCATACTTTTCATTTATGCTTACAGGTTCCATGTGGTGGCCATTTTATGGTCTATTCTGGGGAACCCGACTCTTAAGCCCTGTATGTGGTTGCACGTAGCATCCATGAGCGGCTTCTCTGTACTGCTGTGCAACTACCCGGCACCACTGTGACTATTTATGTTTGTGCGCTGCTATTATGTGTCCATTAGTTGGCATTGTTAATACTTCGAACAACCTTCTAACATCCGTGAGCAGATATAATTGGAGTTGGAATTGATAAATGCAGAGAAAACAACTTCTTTAATCCGGTCGCTGAACTGCAAATGTGTGTGAGCCATGCAGGCTGAGGAGCTGCAAGGTAAAGTTAGGTTTCTGTGGAGGCATGCATCACCTGCACAGTCCTACAGTCTTACAGCTTAGGGCTGTGTGTTAGCAGCTATGCAGAGACTACACCGTAAGGCACAATGTGCAACCATGCATCAGGTCTTAGTTGATGAGGTCTTAGAGCTGCAGCTAACGATTATTTTTGTATCGATTAATCTAGCAATTGATTTTTTCGATTTGATTCCTTTAAACGATTATTTGAATAGGGCGAATAAATTGTACAAATGTGAGAAGACATGTCTGAAAATGAAGAACAGATCATAATCCAACTTATCACCTGATATTTTGATGATAGCCCTAACCCTAACCCACCATAGCTGGGAAGTGTGTGTGTGTGTGTGTGTGTGGGCTTGTGCACATCTTATGAGAAGCAGTGTATGTTTCGTCAGTTCCTTTACCTTTAACAGTTACAGGAAAACGTGAATCAAATATTTGATCATTCGATTCAGAGAATTTGTAATCAAACAATTTTTATAATTGATTAGAGTCGATTAAGTGATTCATCGTTTCAGCTCTAGTTGACAGAAACGAACTTTGACGGCACCTCGTTTGTTGCATGTAAGAAATGCTGAGTCACTTGCTGTGGAATATCCAGACATGGGCTCACTGACATTTTGTGGACATCTGACTTTGTGACAAGAAAAAGTTTCTGAGAAAGCCCTGACTCCAGCGTCTGTTCGAAACTCACAGATAAAGACAGAAGTAAGCGCACCTTTCTTTTTTTTCCGCGAGTTCTGATGTCGACTGCTCCTCTTTCCTGGTGGCAATCTCCATTCTCCCTCGTTTGGCACCCATCTGTGCTGCACAGCGCAGTCGGATGGAGTTCTCCTCTGACTCCTGACGGTTAAATAGAGACGCAGCCGCACGAGGCCTAATTCAGGCCTGGAGACGTGTGAGACGTCAAACGTCAGATTACAGACGAGCAACTGCCAAGTTGAAAAGACATGCATGTCAGAACCAAGCAACAACTAGAATTGGCAACATTCCCAGTAAAAACCAACAAAAGCAATGATCTGTGTTAAACAGTGCTGAAGCTACACTTTAAAGGTGCTATGTGTAAGATTTTGGTCATTTTCTGTCACTTCTATCTGTTGACAGAGAATCACAAAACAATTATATCGACATTTTCATCAAGAGCAAATTTTAGAGCTACGTAAAAAGCAAGTCATATGTTGTGGTTATTATACATTCGTTAATGAATATTTACATCAGGAGCGGGTCCACCCTGTGGGGGCCGCCATGTTTTTACAATAGCTCAGAGTAGACTTACTAACTGGCTTTTGAGCTTTAATCACAACTGAGAGTTTACCATAGGTTCTCCTCCATGCTCTCATGGGAAGGGTGAGGTGATGGATACAATATGCAACTTCACCGGATCGATGTCACCAAATCTTACGCTCTGTACCTTTAATATCACAAAAATTGCCTGTGAGAATTGTTGGGTTCATGAAGGGTTGTGCTTGTTTAACATTCCTGGGACACATTGAGGACACAGGCATGCCCACACTCATACATGCATACAGCACATTTATACACACACACACACGCGCGCACACACACACACACACACACACACACACACACACACACTTGCAGGTATCATGCACACAGAAATAAGCACACATCCACTGATTTGCATAAGAAACCCTAATCACCGCTTAACTACACAAGGCAAAATGATCATTTAATCTGCTATGAAATCATCCTTTTTTAGCTCCATTCAAAGTGAACAGAACGTCAATGGCATCGAGGTTAAACTTGTATTTCTTTTAATGCCGCTAACTCTGAACTGTCGGGATTAAATGAGCAGAGAGAGTGCAGGGGGAGGAGAGGAGGAAATGGAGTAAAGCACTTATTGGTGTGATCCTTATGGGTTAGTCTTAATTAGCATAATGAGGAAAAGAAAAGGATTAGACGAGAACAGAGTACATACAGGCAGTTGCCATGGAAATGGAGCACGAGTCTAGGAGATAGCAGTCAAAGTCGGGTCATTGGTCGTCATTCAGCCTTGTCGTGAATTTAGGGAGAGAAGCAGAGCAAGAGGGAAAAGGCAGCTTCTTTTAACTGGAGTAAGATTAGAAGTCAAAACTGGAGAATTGCGATGAGCTCAAAAATAGCGAGATCTAACATCAGCATTCTCATGACCATCAACACAAGGCCTTCTCATACTCCTCTAATCTCAGTTAGTGTTGTCAAAAACATAAATAAGAACTGAAAAGACTAACACATTTACTCGTACGACAGGATGCCCTAATTAATCTTCCACCAAACATGAGATGAAATGAGACACAGGGCTGGGAAGGTTGTTCAACTCATCACTTTAATAGAACAAATTAATTAGTTTCCCGACACCGGAATAGCACACTCACGGGTGCTTTTCTCATTTTTTTTACACTATATATTACCTCATTTAGTGTTTAGCAGCTAAGCTGATGCCTCCAAAACAAATTAGGAAGTTGAAAGTTGAAAACAAGCGTGTCGTGTTCAAAGTAGCCTCCTGACAAACCCTGTTGCTTATTAGAGGACAGGAAGTCACGCTGGGTAAACAGCTCAGTGGTGAGGAAACACTTCACTAATGTGGCGCTAATAAACCTCCGTCTTTTAAACTTTGCATATCCGTCCATCCTTCACCTGGATTCTGTGTGAGGTGAAGACGCTGAAGCTGATTCCTGGACAGGCCACCAGGGCGTCACAGAGCCAGAGCGCAGAGACAAACGATCCTTCACAGTCCTCCTCAATGTAGAGTGTCCAATTAGCTTCCGTCCAATCTGCATGTCATTGGGCTGCGGGAGGAAAGTAGTTGAGAACCCATGATCCATCTCTACAGAGATCACTTACTGAACTGGGATTTGAACCCAGAACCTTCTTTTCATGGGGATTTCTGTGCACCTGATTTCCGGAGATCCACATCCAGGCCAATTTTACAAACTGACAAATCATATGTAATATATCTTTAAATCCAAGCCGTCCAATTACCAAACATAATCGAATTGTTGTGCATCTGCACTTAGCCACGGGGATGTTAACATCTTCGACTGCTGCGTTTGGCAGGTGCGTTGATTAACTGTTCAGTGGCTTGTGAGGCGGTAATCATGTGCTCGGTGAACTTCTGAACTACAATACAGTCTCATTTTTAGTGTCACTCATTCCTTTTGTCTTCATTTCCCTGTGCATGTAAGACAACACTCAGGGATGTCACATGCTAGTTTACACAAAAAAACACACAATATAGTCCAGGCACCTTCTGTGATACAAGAACATGAACAAGAACATGTAGTGATGCACAAATACTTGTTTCAATGATCATTGTGTAAGATTTAGGACAAATTATTTTAAATTCTATTGGCAGAAGTAGACTATGATCTGCTCTGTTCTTGTTATAAGAAGAATTGATACGATGGGATGTTTACGGAATTCTTTTTGAAATAGGTTGTTTAACTCACCTTAGAGTGGTCCTACCATTGATTCACCACAAGATGTCAATGAATCCTACACACTTTACTTCAGGTGCACACTTTGGGATATCTCACGATCAGATCTGAATGAGATTCTTTTTGAATTCAAAATCAATGAAGTCAAACATCATTTGATGTCATTTCCTTTGAGTTTGTGTGAGGCTCAGGAATGGTGTCTGAAAATGGGATTCACCTATGAACCGATATTCCCTACATTTACTTCTTCTTATACATATTCATCAGCTTGAGCTTCAGTTGTCATTGTAAACATGATGTTGATGTTAAACAACAGCTCTGACACTTCCACACACTCTATGTTGAAACGATTTACTAATCCTATTTCTGGCACATTGATAACATCAATGACACCTTCATACAATAAATGAAAGGCAAAGTTCTCCACCAGCAGCGGGTTTACCCTGGTTTTAAAATCTTGCATATATGACATTATACAGAAGGAAAGACTGAATGAAAGAAATGAGAGTTGAATGAAAATGAGATGTTTGTTTGAGAGAATTGTTGCATTACAAAAGAGCCTGTCCTTGGAAGAAAGCAACAAAGTCGCCGCATGGCAGGTTCTCCTTCCAAGTGCCTGGATGTTGCCAGAACTACTGAAGAGCGTGAATGAATGAGAAGCACAAAGAGTGAAAGTTATCTCATCTCCATTCTCTCGCAGTTTGTAAATTTCCCCGCTAACCGGAGGCTCGGCACACATTCTGATGTGAATGATGTTCCCCCCCCCCCCGCCCCCCCCCCCCCCTCCCCCCCCCCCCCCCCCCCCCCCCCCCCCCCCCACCGTTCATCAACTCCATGACCGGAAAGTGAGTGAGGTACGAGGTGGGGCGAGGTTTGTGAGGGAGACGGATGAGCTACAGTGGAGGGGAGAAGAAGCATAAGCAGCCGGGGACCAACTAATAAGATTGTCCTCTCGATGTGTGTGCTCAGGTGTGTGGTTGTGCGAGCCCACACTGGTTTGTTCGCGAGAGGCAACTTGTTTGCAGGCCCCAACATGAACCCGGAGCAACTTCTACTGTTTTGAAGTCACAACGACAGGCACGCAACAAACACGCACTCATTGCCGCGGACACTCATTTGCATGACAAAGGCTTGGTTAATTATTTAAGGAGCCTCATTTGATCAATACAGGAGAGCTGTATCCGACTGCAGGGACAATCTGAGCCACTGAATTCTATAGGCCTTCATTATTCATGAGAACCACCGAGAAGGACTAGGCAAGAGGGAGGAAGGGAGAAAAGAGAGGGAGCTCGAGATAGGGAGCAACAACAAAGGCAGCAGGGTCCTGTTTCATGTGTATTAAAAGTTTTCCTTTTTCAGTGCTAATGAATATTTTACAGGCTCTGAAACTTAGATGGGACCTCTATCTACAGAGGTGAGGGCATAGGGGAAGGGTTATGCGGTGACACAGTTCTGTGTGAGTGGTGACGGCGGTTCTGTGTCGGGGGTCAGGGGGTCACGGCTTCGACAGCTCAACAGCACAAGCTTTTACATTCGTGACGCTTTCTGCCAAAATGAGAAACCATCCACTTAAACACCTTTCTTTGATTGTTCTCGCTACACCAACATTGTTCATTCAGCTTAAAGGTGCAGTGTGTAAAATGTGATGACATCCACGGGGGACGTTTCATCTTGTATCTCTCACCTCACCCTGCCGACCATGCAGGATAATCTGTGGTAGACTTCCGTTGTCGTTCAAACTCAAAAGTTGTTTCGTCCGTCCACTTTGGGCGACATGGCGGCCTCCATAGAGAGGACCCACCTCCTCATGTAAATATACATTAATGGGCTCATTTAAGGGTAATGACAAATACATTTAGGCGATTATAAATGTACGTAAATGTCAGTATGTAATCATTATTTCTAGAGGTGACAAACATGTGCAGACTTTTGTGACACGTGCCATGTTCCAAACATGTAATGAGTGTTATCCTGCTCATTGCATGCATGGGCAGGTCTGTAAGCATGCATTCATGCAGAGTTTGTTTGCTTGTGTGAGTTTTTGTTCGTGTGTGTGTGTGTGTGTGTGTGTGTGTGTGTGTGTGTGTGTTTGCCGCCTGTTTTCATGTGAGTATTGTGGATTAGTCACAGGTACATGTCTACACTCCAGCACAGCCAGGGGGCGCTTATCTAAAAATAGTCATAATCCCAAAGGAGTATGTTTTCTGCCTTCCTTCCTCTCTTCCCCCTTAGCAACGCCTGAAAGGGTTGGAGGTGATGGGACTGCTGGGTGGAGGTTATGAACGGTTCAAGAAACTGCTTTACGGGCATGTGTATACACACGTAGAATCACACTGGACCACTGTTTGCACACGTACCTTGTCACTGTTGTGGAGAGTTACCATGCAGTTCCATGCATTTGTCATAAACATACAGTGTGTATGATTTGGTGACATCTAGAGGTGAATTTGCATGTTATATCCATTGCCTCACCTTCACCCTTCTGATCATGCAGGAGAACCTATGGTAGCCTTCAATTGTCATTCAAACTCAACAGATGTTGAGTACGTCCACTTTTATTACTGTAAAAACATGGCAGCCTCCATACATTAATGGGTTCATTTAAGGGTAAAGAAAAAAAAAACATTGAGGTGAGATTATAAATTCTCGAAAATGTTGAGTATGTAATTGTTTTGTAACATTTATTGAAGTTACAAAAATGACCAAAATCTTACACACTGCACCTTTAGACAGTGAAAGAAATGAATGATTTACACACAAACATACTGTATGGAAAATTGTGGCTTGTACAAATCACTGAGGTAAACATCATCCCACAACAAAAACACGTAATTGTTCCCTGGTTGAAAATCCATCCACTTTTATTGACTCCTTCTTTGCCGGAACACAAAGCTCATTTGGATCCTGCCTCATCAGGGAATTCTTTTATGCAGCCCTGATGCGATGCAGCCTTTTGAAGAGTAGGTGAGATATGTCTCCGTACAGTGAAGAGGAAGCAGAGAGAAGGAAAAAAAGTAAAGCCAGAGGCCCATGAGCAACTCTGGAAGCTGCTTGAGATTGCAGAACATCAACAAAAAGTAGACCAAGTTTGAGTTTCGGTCTTTTTAGATCACGTACACATCTCTTGTCATCCGTGTTTGGTGAAAACTTCATTTTTACTGAGGCAGCATTTTGCAGGTGTCAGAAGGAATGCTGGAGAAACCCTTGAGGGAAAACAGTTAAACACGGATCAGTGCGAGGTAAGGGGTCATTTTTGGGAACGTCATGTGGTGATTGTCAGGCGAGATGGATTGTGAGACTGGAGTACTGCTCCAAGGCATACTTGGAGAAAAAAAGGGGTTATATTTGGAGAGAAGAATCTTTTGCTCACCTTTTTGCCTTGTGTGTGTGTGTGTGTGTGTGTGTGTGTGTGTGTGTGTGTGTGTGTGTGTCTGTGTGTGTATGTTTGTGGCTGAGAAAGAGGGGTCCAGATCTGTGTGGGTGTGCCTGCACATTTGACCAAACATTCATACTTGGCCCGGCAGCTCCTTAGGCTTTGACTCGGCGCTGTTGTCATGCCAACCAACTGCTTACCTTTCATGCGGCTCCCATTTTGTATGGAGATGGCAACTGCTTGGAGACGGCGGCAAAATGCACCAATCATTAGTTCACATGGCGCACCTTCACCCGGGCTCCTTCTCGGACCCATTCTCCCGGGCCCTTTGATAATCACTGTCTTTTGTTGGCCCGGCTCAGCACCGGTCTAAGTGAGGTTACTTAGCCCTGGTAAATGTGTCAGTGGCACGTGTTGTATGCCAAGCATGCGTGGGTGGGTGTGTGGCTTGTCTGCGTTGCACCTCCCTTGTGTTTGTGTCTAGTGCGAGTATGTCAGTGTGTTAGTCTCATTACGGGATTACTCCTGCTTCTGGACACCTCCGAGCATCTGATTAGGCTGGGACAAGCTGATCCTGGCCAATCACAACACCTGCTGTGGCGTCGTCTGGAGAGCAGGAGTCACTGTGGTATGGCACGGGGGGGCGGGGGGGGGGGGCAGTGTCTAACGGGGGGTCGGCTCATGAACTGAAAACTATGACGGGAAAAAGTGTCAGTCACACTGGATGAGTTCAAGTGTTTTTGGTATTTCTTTATTTGTTTGACAGGGAGCTCCACTCTGTCTGTGACTAACTTCCACGTCTGCCTGTTCCCCTTATAACTCTTCTCCTTATGACGTTTTGCCAATTAAACACTTATAACCTCCGAGTTGTCTAATCCCATTAAAGTCTTACCTATAAATAACCTAAGAAGTATAAAAAGTATATGTTTGTTCTTAAAGTCTGTCTTAACATACGATCTCCTAACTGGATTAAACTTTTGAGTACATCAACAGGTAGTTTCATCGGTGCTCAACCACTGATGCCTGACCCTTCGGACTTTCTAAAATGATTCCCAAAAATTCCAGCAGAGTTAGACTTTTAGAGGTCCATAGAATTTGAATATGCAAAATGTCCAGTGTGTAGGATTTATTTGAACAAATATCATTATTATTTCTATTTGCAGACTTGTTTTATAAAACAATTGTACTGGTGATTTTGTGAGGGTATAAATATCTACATTACCAGAGAGAATCACCATGTTGCATTGCCATGCAGGTGAGCTGATGGATACAACATGCAACTTCACCTCTAGATGTCACCAAATCTTACACACTGCACCTTCAAGAAAAAAAAAAAACACCTGGAGAAACCCAAGAGTTTTCTGCAGATCCAACATATTTGCAAAAAACCCTCTTTTGAAGTCGAGTGAGACATGAAACACACAGATCCCCTCCTCAAACGTGTGTCTGTACTGATTTAGCCTCAGTTAGCAGGAACATCACCTGAGTCATTTCCATTGTTGTTATTATAAGTTTCATTAATACACTGCAATTTAGGGATTGTCTGAACTTGTGTTTTCATTTTCATTTGCAAAAAACAAATCAAATATGACTCCTTTAAAAACTTTTTGCAGTTCAAACTTGTGTGAAAAAAAAAACTACATCTCCCATAATGCATTTCATTTACTTCCCCATGAGCATTTCAGCAGATCACAATGTATTTCATCAGCATGCACAGTCACACCAGCCATTTACGGGTTAAATTCATGCATCTAGGGTGCATGATGCAACTCGGAGCAGTTACATTTAAAAGTCATCCAATGAACAGATTTTTAGTGGGCCTGAGCACCAGCTCCTGTCCAATCAGAATGTGACCTGCACTCGTCGCTGATCATACAGGGGCACTTTTGCATTTGGATCACAGCTCGAATGAAGTCCCCCAGCAGATGATTAACAGGTGATGTGTAAATGTTGCCTCGGTGGATCAGTCTCTTCAGCGCTCTCATAATTGTTAACTATGAAGTTCACATCAAAACTAATAGCTGGTCAGATGCCATTACCTCGCTCTTCTGTTGCCACGGGCAACCGATGGAGTCCCCCTCTTTGTTCAGAGTGTCTGTCGCTGCACGTTTTCAAATGTGAGCGAGCGAGAGGAGACAGCCACGGAGAATAAAAACGATCCTTGTAGTGAGGGTATCAAAAGAGATATCGTGCATTCTGATCATTCAGGGACGGAGAAGAAAAGGACACGTTAGGTCCTGACAGATGTAAATGTCATCGGAATAGTTTGCTGTGAATGGCTTTGAGTGTTGAGTACCTGAGTCTGTGTTTCCCTTTCTCTCTTTAAGGCGTGTGTGTGTGTGTGTGTGTGTGTGTGTGTGTGTGTGTGTGTGTGTGTGTGTGTGTGTGTGTGTGTGTGTGTGTGAGTGAGGCGAACAGAGACTGCGGGGGCTGAGACATGTAGTACAGCGTCGGCAGACATGAGCAGCCCGAGGAAAGCCTCGTCCTTCACTGCCCGTATTTTCTTTTTCTTTCTTTTTTTTTTTCAATCCTTTACCATATGTGTCAGGCTCCACTCTGCGTTTTTACCTCAGAGTGTTTGCTCATTCCTGTGAGCGTGCACTTTT
>JAFBJT010109671.1:6898-20626 GCA_016785325.1 Chascanopsetta lugubris
ATCTTTTTTTCTTGTTATTTTTTTGTTTTATAGGAGAACAAACGAACAGCAAACAAACATCCTTCACACTTTCCCGCAGTTTCCCCACATTAACCAGTGAGGAGGAATCAGGAAGTGAAACCAAACCAAAACAACACGCGGGCTTCTCGCGGCTCGCGGCTGGTGCGGTCCTTCAAGGGCTGCGCCGTCCGACCGCCGCTCGCGTCCCCAAACCAGAGCCCCCGCCCCCCCTCCTCCCACTTCCTCGTCTCCTCCCCTCACCTCCTCCGTCCTCGACGGCGCGGTGTGAAACCAGCGATTTAGAATAATACGGCCACTTATGGGTGCTCCTGGGAGCCAGGGGTGTCTGCTCAGCACATAATGAATGTGTGTAATGTAGCGTAGTGTAATATGATAGCATATACCTCCCCACTCCCACGGGACGGCGGACAGTTAAATATAGAGGAGGAGGCAAAGGAACCAGGGATATTTTAATGGACCTATTATAACACTATCATTGATACAAGAGAGAGAGAGAGAGAGAGTCCCACTCTCACTTACACACATGCACTTTTTCACTTCCTGTGTGCTGCTCTGCTCTGTTCACAGTCACACTCGCTCGCCCGCCTCTTTCCCTTTCCCTTTCTCTCTCTCTCTCTCTCGTGTTTTTAATGAGAGGAAGTCAGACGGCCTCGGCGCTCACATCCAGAGGAGTATTTTTTAAGCGCTCGTGTGTTTACGCTCCACGGACGAGGTTAATTAAAGTGTGTGAGAGCAGCGCATGGCGTGCGATGGCTCGGTGCAGGCCACCGGTTCACAGGCTGACCGGAGTTTGACTGCACAGAAGAAGAAGAAGAAGAAGAAGGAGGAGGAGGAGGAGACGAAGAAGACCAGTGACTGTCCTAATCTCAGAGCTGTGGAAGCCACAGAGACAAGCCGCTGAGATTTACATGAGATCGAGATCTTGAGATGCAAATGAACGGAGCTCCGCCCTCTGACCCCAAAACCACTGATCCTGGCCATAATGATCCCACCGAACTGTTTTGTACCAAAACAAAGGGAAAGCTTTAAAGTTGTTGTTGTGGTTGTTTATAGATCTCCATGCTGTGATTTTACTCGTCCGGCCCACTTGAGTTCAGATGTGGCCCCTGAACTAAACTGAAGGTTGACAACCCCGATTTAAGCACAATAAACGTACTCAAATACAATCAGAATGAGCATATTCAAAAACACAGTCGTTCCATAGTCAACCAGGAAGCTTGATTGTCTGCTGCCCGTGCACCTCTGTCAACCTTTTCAATTTGCTTTCAAAATAAAAGTCGTGACAGGCAGACTTCAGATATTACAGATCAGCTTGAACAGTCCTCTTCACGCGTCACTCAGATTTTTTTTTTTCATTTGATGCGTGAGAACTTTTGAAGAGGTGAACGTGTCACGTCCTCACTATATATGAGCTTTTGACCGTAGAGACATTGTTTTGAAGTCTATCCCCATGTTTCTATCGACTCGGCCAATAACAAAAGCAGAATGAGATCGCGCTCGTTCTGCAGAAAATCAGGCACCAGGGGCCCCGATATTGATATTTTGAATTCCTTTAGATTCTTACTGTTTCCCGCTTCAATTCGATGGATACACTTTCATTTTAATTTGAGAATAATCCCAAAGACCACCTTTTCCCTTCACACATTTTTTCTCTCACCTCTTTGACCTGATTTGCACTCTCTCCCCAAACCAAACTCCGCCTCCCGCTCCCCAGCCAGCGCCTCTTTGGCCATGAAAAGAAAAAAAGACAACATTCTAAATATTTATAAACACGGAAACTTCCGGAGTCTGAGTGAAAACACAACTTCAGATGACCGGAAAGTCCGACTTTGTTTGCGTTCTCCTGTCCCTTTAAGAGCGACCACCCCCCCCCCCCCCCCCCCCCCCCCCCCCCCCCCCCCCCCCCCAGCGCTCTGCAGTATGCGGGGGGTTGCCCCGTCACAGGTGGCTGTTTGCGGCGCGGCCGGACCCCGTCCCGTCGGGGGCTTCCTGCGGGTGTGTGTATAAGAGTGGAGGTCTTCCAGCGGATGTGTCGCTTAGCCTGACAGATGTGTGCGCCGTGGATTAGGAAAAAGTGAAGGGTGTTTATAGTCAGAGGGGAAAGGAGCACGAGGCAGAGAGGTCAGTTGTCATGGTGACGCTGACCAGAAACCCGAGGGGGGCCTCAGGATTTAGGTGGAAACGCGGCGCGGCTGCTCTTTATCAACATCTCACTCCGCTCCTTTCACCTGTCACTCATTTTCCTCCTCCCGCACAAAAAGCCTTTCACACCGAAATTAGTGGGTAGATGCCGCGTCTGTAAGTGGTGACTGATTCCTTTAACATTTGACTTTACCGCTCCCTGTGATAAATGAGGCTCGCGCTCTCTCTCTCTCTCTCTCTCTCTCTCTCTCTCTCTCTCTCTCTCTCTCTCTCTCTGCGTTTAGCCAAATTAGCAGGTTCACCAGTTTTACACGCTTCCATCGCCGATTACAACCCGAGTCCACTGCAGAGTCATTTGGCCCGATTACATCCACTCGTGGATCAGACACGGGCCAGATGTTTGCAGCTGTTAGCTGAACATCCGACCTCCTGACAGTCCACAAGGATGGAGGCGGAGCTTTTGCTCTCTTTGTCGGTGAAAAGGTGCAGTGTGCGAGATCTCTGTCACTTATGTCTATTGACACGAGGGGCGGGTCCTCTCTATGGAGGCAGCCATGTTTTTACAGACGTGAAAGTGGACACATTAAACATCTTTTGAGTTTGAATGACGGCTGAAGTCGACCATAGGTTCTCCTGTTCAGAAGGATGAGGTGATGGAAACAACACCCAACTTCACCTCGAGAGGTCGGCAAATCTTACACACTGCACCTTTAAGTAGCCAAACTGTGTAAAAGCTAGCACACTTGGTGGAAGGATGTGGGATGAGGATATGTTTCGGCGTACCCGCTCATTCAGATTTGAGAAAGGGTTTTGGGATGTGTCTAGCACGAGGTCATGGGTTCAAGTCCCTTTGTTGGAGTCGATGAAAGAGTCACTCCGCCTCACAGAGCTGGGGATTGATCGCCTCCTCCCCCCTTCCACGGTTTTATACATCATCCGTGATGCACCTTCATGTCCAGGCGCGGCGGCGGCGGCGGCCCGGTCAAATACGACTTTGATTGGATCTTTCAAACGCACGTGACTCTGAATGGAGGGTTGGTGGCGTGTTCATCGGCAGAGGAGACCGCGGCGTTTACAGTTGACCAGACGCTCCACTCGTTCTCCGACTGAAGTCCGCCAGGATTTGCCTTTCTTCATCATTTATGCCGTTTTGTTTGGGGCTCCACAAAAGCCCAGTATGGATTTTCCTCCCCAACATTTTGAGGAGGTTACTCTTCAGCCCGGCCTCTCCAGCTCCCGTCCAGCGGAGGCCTCTGGCTCTCTGGTGAAAACCAAACAAAGACAGGAATGTTGATGAGGCCTCCATCTTTACCCAGGGCTCCTTTTTTCTTCTTCTTGCTTTGCTTCACCCCAGGAATCTTCCAGAAGGCCCCAGTGTTGTGGAAGCTTTTAGCAGCTCCTTTAGATGTGTGCGGCTGTTGCCAGGGCTTCCAAACATCTCCATTTTACACCGAGTGCCAGTTTTCACACTCGTGCACATCTTTTTTGTGTGTGTGTGTGTGTGTCACCATCTCCCTCTCTCTCGCTCGCTCGCTGTGTCTTTTGCAGTGGATATGCTCTCGTGCCGTCTTGGGCGAGAAGTGAGCGTTGAAGAAGAGGAGGCTGTTTTTTTGTGCATGCCTTCACTCGGGTGGCTACAGTATCACATGCACTTTGCACTGAAATTGAAACTGGCATTTAGCATCACATCGCTTTTACTGGGGCGGCTTTGATGTGTTTTCAAAAGGGCAGGTGTGTGTCTATCTGGCGCACGTGTCTGTGTGTGCGGGCGCGTGTGTGTGCGGGCGCGTGTGTGTGCGCGCGCGTGCTCCCTCCTCACTCTCGTGTGTTGGTATTTGTTTGATGTGTGTCCAGCCTTACGGGGCTGGAAGGTGAATTCCTTAATTTCCCCCTGGACTCAATTAGCTTTGTGATTGGCTGAGAGAAGGCCAGGTTGCCGCTCTCTTCAGAAGGAAGTGGAGACCTTTGAAACTGAGGTGGCGGCGCGGGGAAGAGGAGGGAACGCGGAATGGGAGATGAAGCCGGCCACGGCGGTAATGGCGGCGACGCTCAAGGTGCCTGGCGGAGGCTCTAACCCCGTCAGTGGGATTATAATGAGAGAAAGTCGTGGAGCTCCTTCATCCTCTTGCAGGTGTTGTGCAGCTCCGACTTCATTATGACCAATTAGAGTGAAGAAAATACTAATTATACCTGGGTTTCGAGCTGATTAAACACCGGGTTGCGGGTAAATTGCAGGGAAAGGATAACTGTAATCCCCCTGTGATCACCGGAGTCATTTTCATTTTGAAGTCCCTTCCAGAGCCGCCGTCGTAATGAAGACGCCCTCCCACCCTTCGGCCGCGTGTCCGTCCGTCTGCTCGTTACTGTGAGAGGAACGACAATCATCGGGCGGATTCCTTTCTCTCTGATGATCATTTCTCCTTTTCAAACTTTGGTCATTAACTTTGCCAGTGAGGTTTGGTTCATCTGTAAGTGAGAAAGAGCCTGACGTGTTTCCGTGAGGTTGGTGGCAGATGGATGAGGCGCAGGACAAAGTGAAGGAGTTTGATGTGGCTCTGTATCAGGGGTTAGTTTTAATAGGGGAATAAAAAAATACATATGTATATATTTTTTTTAAAATCAAGCCCATGTGATTTCATTTGTGCATTTGTTTTTTTTGCATAATTTCAGAAATACTTCTCTAGCAGTTTTCTTGGGAGTTTGTGGAGGGGGCGGGGCCAAGGAATGAATCAGGAGGCAGATCCAGCGTTCGCTTTTTGTTCGCATCTCAAAAGGCTGTTGATTGCATTTATCTATCGGAGACAAAAATATTCAAAAGCAACTGGTATTGTAATATACATTATGTGGAGTGTGAAATCTGGTGGAGGTCCAAATAAAAATCAAGCTTATTGGATTTGCCTCATAAAGGGACTATTTGTGCCCTGGTGTCGTTATAATAGTCGAATTGACGTAGATTGATATTTTTGAGGTCGTTTGAAGGCATCACGTTAACAGAGGGGGCGCTCTCACGTCACGGGTGAAACCTGTTGTCAGAAATGATTTGTCTTCAATTATCGTTCCGCTTCCTTTTCGAGCTGACGTCATCGTGACACGTGAGTCGGTTGGACACTGGAAACGGCTGACTCATCACGATAGACTGGATCTGGTGACCAATCAGAGGAGTCTTGACTTTTCCGCAAGGGAGGGGTCAACAGAAATGGACTTCCTTTAAGACGAAGTTTGAGTCGTTTAAAAAAAATTTTTTTTTTTTTTTAACTTTCATTCATTTCCTGTGTGTTTGTGTGCGTCAGGTTGCCCGTGTTGGAGTCGACGGCCTCGTCCGGTGACCTTTCTCGACCCCACCACATCGTGTCGGTGGTGCCCAACCGTTACCCGCGCTGGTTCACCCTGAGCCACATAGAGTCCCAGCAGTGTGAGCTGGCCTCCACCATGCTCACCGCAGCCAAAGGTACGGGCACGTTCACGGCAACGCATAGAAATACATGCGCGCAGCAACAACCGTGACTCACAGGCAGGAGCAGCCATCTCTGAAGTCACCCGCTTTGTTGTCACGTCTGCCGCTGCAGGTGACAGTCGCAGGCTGGAGACGGTTCTGGAGTCCATCCAGAAAAACATCCACTCCTCGTCCCACATCTTCAAACTAGCACAGGACGCGTTCAAGATCGCCACGCTGATGGACAGCCTGCCTGACATCACACTCCTCAAAGTCTCTCTGGAGCTGGGGCTGCAGGTATACACACACACACACATACACACACACACACACTCAGTGGATCTGCGCCACTGTGTGTTCATTCGCTGGTTCCATTTCAGAGGGTTATCAGTGCAGATCGTCTCCATGTGTTTGTGCATGGGGTCTGAAAATAGAAGGTTGGACGGTATCAGACAACAGCGTCCATTCATTCACAGTCACCGCTCTTACATTTCGCGCTCCTCATCGTAAAATGCTGTCGATCCCACACGTCGATTCAAACGCTGAAAGTCTTTAAATACCGGAGACGAGCTCAACTCCTCCGTCCAGCGTCTCCACGGCTCAGTCATGTAGCAAATTCACAGACGCGTGCCGGTGTTCACGAATTTGGATAAAAGCTCGTTGGAGTCATAGTCTTGGAATTTGGGATCAGCTGCACCACAGGGTGCAGGCACCTCACACGCAGAACAACCACCGGACCTCATGACTCCCATGAGATGAGGCTCAGCGGGCCGACACAGATCACATTCAGCTGGACGTCTGAGAGTCTGAACGTGTGCGGGGAGATTGGACAAGGACCACGATTTAGCAGCGAGACGTTTAGGATATGAGAAATTCAATTTTTCAATTTGACAATTTCCTCAAATCAGATTTAGCATCTTTTTTCAAGCGGAGTTCTATGAAGTACTTGTTTATGCAGAGAACACTTTGTTCGATTCAGCCTTGTTTTACGAGGCTAGGAGATTATTTTACTGTCCTGGTTATAAACAAACTGAAAATGAAAATGCTATTTTGATAAGGCATTTGAAAAATGAGTGCTATATACTGTGTGCGTTTGCACTGGACAGATATTGACCCCTTCTTAATAACATGGACTTTCCCTTTAATTAAATCCCTCTAATATGTGTGACATCGTTTGACCTAAGCTCCGACAGAGAGTGAGGGAAAGCTGCCATGAAAAGTGATTCACCTGTTTTAAAAAGTCGTTTTTGAGTCATAGGGAAATAATTAAGTGCAACTTACACACATTCTGAATTTTTATTTTTGACTTTGCACAGTTTCAATTAGTTTAGATGAAACACACACGCTGTAAAATATGGTCACAAACTTAATTAGATACTTTTAAAAATGAGTTTTCCTGGAATCAAGGTCAATCTCGATCATCCCCACAGGTTCCAGTGTTTCATGCTTCATGTTTAATTGTAAGGTCTATTTTCCCCTTGTTGTTCCCTCCCTCCCTCCTTCCTTCCCTCCCTCCCTCCTTCCTTCCCTCCCTCCCTCCCTCCTTCCCTCCCTCCTCAGGTGATGAGAATAACTCTGTCCACATTAAACTGGCGGAGGAGAGAGATGGTGCGCTGGTTAGTCACATGTGCCACAGAAGTCGGTGAGTCACGTCCCCCTGGTTTCACAGAGCGGTCGCCCCCCCGCCCCCCACCCCCCGCCCCGCCCCCCTCTCTAACCGCCCTCCTCTGTTCTCACTCCCCGCAGGTGTTTACGCGCTGGACAGCATCATGCAGAGCTGGTTCACCCTCTTCACCCCCACCGAGGCCACCAGCATCGTGGCCACCACCGTCATGTCCAACAGCACCATCGTCCGCCTCCACCTGGACTGCCACCAGCAGGAGAACCTGGCCTCGTCCGCCCGCACCCTCGCCCTCCAGTGCGCCATGAAGGACCCCCAGAACTGCGCCCTCTCCGCCCTCACTCTCTGCGAAAAGGACCACATTGCCTTCGAGACAGCTTACCAGATTGTACTGGACGCGGCGGCCACGGGGATGAGCTACACGCAGCTCTTCACCATCGCGCGCTACATGGAGCACCGCGGCTACCCCATGCGGGCGTACAAGCTGGCCACGCTCGCCATGGCTCACTTGAACCTCAGTTACAACCAGGACACGCACCCGGCCATCAACGACGTGCTGTGGGCCTGCGCCCTCAGCCACTCGCTGGGCAAGAACGAGCTGGCCGCCGTCATCCCCCTGGTGGTCAAGAGCGTGAAGTGCGCCACCGTGCTGTCGGACATTTTGCGGCGGTGCACGCTGACCACGCCCGGCATGGTGTCGGCGCTGCACAGCCGCAGGAACTCGGGGAAGCTGATGTCGCTGGACAAGGCGCCGCTCAGGCAGCTGCTGGACGCCACCATCGGGGCCTACATCAACACCACGCACTCGCGCCTCACGCACATCAGCCCGCGCCACTACAGCGAGTTCATCGAGTTCCTGGGCAAGGCCCGCGAGACGTTCATGATGGCGCACGACGGACACATCCAGTTCACACAGTTCATAGACAACCTGAAACAGATCTACAAGGGCAAAAAGAAACTCATGATGCTGGTGAGGGAGCGGTTCGGCTGAGGGCGAGGCAGGGGGAGGGGGCGGTGGGGTTGGGGTGGGGTGGGGGGTTTACCACGCCACCGCCCCGCCCCCCCCCCCCCCCTCCTCCCCCTTCCCCCCCCCATTACTTTTTTTTTTAGGGGGGGGGGGGGGGGGGGGGGGGGGGGGGGGGGGGGGGGGGGGGGGGGGGGGGGGGGGGGGTTTACCACGCCACCGCCCCGCCCCCCCCTCCCCCTTCCTCCCCTTCCCCACTCTAGTACTTTTTTTATTAACTTGCCTTTTGAACTTCTTTTGGACTTATGACATAGACAAGTAAAAAAAACAAAAAAAGAGGGATGTGACGTGTAGAATGAAGCAAAAAGGAGAAAGGAAAAGATGACAAAAAATCAACAGAGCCACATGCGGTATTATTGTTCTTGCTGTTGTTATTGTTATAAACATTATTACTATTATTATTATTATTATTATTAATAATATTATTACTACTATGTGTACAGAAGTGTTTTTATTTTTCAGAAGAGAGGAAATTTGTCACGTTGTGAATGTTTGTGTGTATTTCTCTACATGTGTGCGAGAGGAAAATGAAAAGTGAAATGGCTTTTTTTTAACATTTTCTATGATTTGAAACTTTCCCCTGATTTCCCCCCTTTTTAACTCACATGTTGTCAAAGTGGCCGAAGCCTCTCGACATTTGCGCTCATGTACACAAACTAGACAGACAGAAGAAAAACATCTCGGCTTTGGCTCAAAGAGAAACTTTCAAAAGGCTTTAAAACCACACAGAGCACCTCCCTCTGTCTGGGCCCTCGCTGGAGGGCGCCGGGCAGCACCGCACAGCTCGGCTCAGCTCGGCACAGCTTGGTTTAGCACTGACAGAAAAAGCCGCCATCAGCATTTCTTTGGACACAGCAGCAGCAGCACTTGAGTAGCCATTAGTTTTCTCTGGGTCCCAGGCATTAGCTTCATCCCACACACACACACACACACACACAACTAACTTGTTATCATCGAAGTCTCATCCACCCCCGCAGTGAGATGCGGTTGCACCTGTGTTATGGAGGAAGGGAGGCAGCAGCAGCGCACTAGACAAAGATAATGAGTGTTATCGTCACAAGAATGTCATTAGGTGGAGGTGGGATTTTTTTTCTCTCTTCGTTTTTCAAAATTTGGCAACATTTGGCGAAAATGAAGCTGTTTTCAGACGTGAAGCCTGAGAGATGGGTCTGGACGTTCTCTGGACCTCTGGGTCCACAACCAGATGTTTTCAGAACATCATGAAGATCAGATGTTTTTCTTTACAACACATCAAAATAGGTGTCACCCCCCCGTGTGGGGCTCCACTGCTCAGCCACCTCAAAGAGCATGGGCACGTCTACATCGTAGGTCCATAGTCGGTTCTCACCCCAGAAACCGATGGACTCCCGACTCCCAGAAGGGAACGAGTCCTCAGCCCGAAGTGAAGGAGTTCAAGTATCTCGGGGTCTCTAGCATCACCACGAGACTGGAGCAGCTGGGGGGCGGTGCCGGGCCCGCTCGAAGGTTCTGGAGAGCCGAGCCAAAAGTTACATCTCTCTATCCACCAGCCGATCGTCGCTCCCAATCGCGCCGCTCCACTGCTGAACACGCAGCCGGTGGTTCGCTGCCGACAGCCGAGACACAGCGTGTGCTCTGGCAGCCGGTTTGGCCCCAACACGTACATCACTATTCCCGCTCACACACTCGTCGACTTCAGTGTTTCGAGAACGCTCCTCCGTTCCTCAGAACGCCTGGTTTTTTTTCAGACCCGAAAACTCCTGCCCTTGACAAAAGGCCAAGCCGCGAAAAGAAAGTAGCGGATTCAGCAAAATTCAGTTTTCAGCGTTTCCATGTGGACGCCACCTTAGGAACCGATGCCGATGCGCTCTCCCCTCAGACTTTACCGTCTGCCGGAGGGCCAGCGTTCGGCTCAGATCCCTCACGCACGCACACGCCAGCGTCTGGAGTTCACTTCACGTCTGAAAGCAGCTAAACCCATCAGGTGTAGTTTGTTACGGTCTGAAACCCAGAGAGGACGACTACCTCACGACACCACGTTGAACCTGCTCCCAGTTTGATTCCTTTCTGCATCATGGTATTGTCATGTGGGACGAAGTGGACAGTGTTAATAATCAAAGCAGAAATCCACGGGTGACACCGAGGCCGTGAGGAGATTCAGGTTCCTGCTCGGCTCTGCTGTACGTCACCGCCCCGACATCAGTACGTCAACACACACACACACACACACACACACACCCCAAAAATGCTAGAAAGAGACAAATTGGCTGTGATGCACTCTGCTCTGCACCCCCGCCCCCGCACCCCCACCACCACTATCATCTCTAGAGCCACCATCACTCAGCAAAACTCTTATTTTGACGAGGCCAGTGTCATTTCCCTCTGTGCATGTGAATCATATAGAAATTAGACTTTCTGCTGTTCTAGTTCATTGTGTGGAACCTTCAGTAATTGTCAACCGGAACGTTCTCAGGGATTTCTCTACACAGGAATAATAATATTAATAATAATAGTAATAATGATGATGATGATGATGATGATAATAACGGTGATAATAGAAAAAGAAACGATGGGACAAATGAACGACAGGAAAAAGGAAAAGGACAAAATACGACCCAACATGAGCGAGCATTTATTGTACTCTGTATATATGCCATAGTATATGTCTGAATATGGAGGATCTGAAAGTATATGTTAACTAATTTATACAGAGTATTCTATGTAATGTGAAATACTTGAAGCCGCTGTAGTTTGCTCTCTCTCGCTCTCCTTCTTCTTTCTCTCTTTTGTCTTCTCTCTCTCTCTCTCTCTCTCTCTCTTTTCGGTTAAAAACGGAACATATCACAAGGACTTGACTTCTTTTTTTTGTTTTTTATTTTATTTTATTCTTTAATTTGTACCGTGTTGACAGCTTTTTGGACTGGCATGTGTTTGAGAGGCTGGATCCCAACAGGTTGAATCAGTGACGGCGGAGGAGAAAAGAAAGAATTCATTCCTGCTGACTGAAGCACAGGGCGGGGGAGCGGGGGGAGGGGGGGGGGGGGACGTACCACTACTGGGGGGGGGGGGGGGCCCGGGTGGACGCTTTCACACGGTCACAGGACCGGCGTCCGTTTCCCCCCGTTGTTCTCGAATTCTGTACGAAATGGCCGCGGCGATAAAGGAGCGCTTGTTTAGTTCATCGGCACATCATCATCACATAACTGCGCTGTCTCCCACCCGTAGAATGGGACTCAGTCGTGCACGGGCTCAGACAGAGCAGCCATTATATCATCGAAAAGGGAATTTTAGCAGACGAAAGGGGGGGGGGGGGGGAAGAAAGGAGGAGTGTGTCCGGGGGGGCGGGGGCGGGGGGGGGGGGGGGGGGGGGGGAGGGAGGGGGAGGGACATACCACTACTTCAGGACAGTGATCGATAAAATAAAAACACAACACAATACAGCACTTAATTATGCATGTGGGCTGTTTGTGCTTTAGTTTTTCCATTGGATCCTACGGGGGGCGGGGGGCGGGGGGGGGGGTAAATAAATATATAAAGGTGTAGTGTGCTAACACAGTGATCATTATGCACAGGTTCAACCTCCTCCACTTCTCTCTTCCATGCACCGTCGGTGTCTCCTCTGCCGCTGTCCTCTCCTCTCATTAATTGCCTTCTTTCTTTTTTTTCCTCCTTTTTTTCTTTTACACCTTCTCTCCTCTCTTTCTCCGAGCATCTTCTTTTTTTTTTCTCTCTGGTGTGGATTGAAAGATAAATCGCAGCCTTCTTCTCTCTTGCCTTGTCTTAACGCTTTAAAGTAACCAAACAGGAGATCTGTCTAACAACCAAACGCGTTTTTTCCTAAAGAGGTGAGAGACGAACCCACCTTGGTCCCAGCTTTAGTGTCCTTAATTAGTAAGTGAATGGCTGTGTAACTCATGCTTTAACAAAGCAATTCCTCATGTGTGTTTGGTGGAAAAAAAGAATCGACATTGTCCAGTGTCTCATGTTCTCTTCAGAAACAATTTCCTCTGAGTCTTTCTAGCTGTTTTGATTTTCTTTATTTTGTTTTTGTTTTTGTTTGTTTGTTTGTTTGTTTGTGTAGGAATCTTCTGCTCCCCCAGTTTATTTATTACGATGACCCATGTATACATGCTTATGAAATTAAGATTTGATACACCGATATCAATTTATTTATGTAACTAAATCACTGTTTTATAATCTTGTTAATGAGTCAATAATTGATTTTTTTTTTGTTTTTTTGTTTTTTTGTTTTAATAAAAGTTAGTTTTTTGAAACGTATTTTTGTGTCTCTGCTCAGCTGCTTTTTGTAAAGGGTCATATTATGTCATTTCATGTTTTCCTGTCCTTCATCAGCTTGTATTTGTGTGGACAAAGGAGATGTTTGTGTTCTGTGACAGGGGGGGCGCTGTTTTCCCATCAAATTTTATTTGTGTAGCCCGCATTCACAAATAGGAATCGCGGGGTGGGTGACTTCCTCTGCCCTCAGACCCGCCGACATGCATTGTGGCCAAACGGTGGTACTGCAGCATGTGGTTCCACAAAGCTCCTGCCCTGTGGGCCGCACGACATGCAAGTACATAAACAAGGAAGCAGGACTTCTTATGCTTCACGCACCAACGAGCAGAGACCAGGGCCCTGCCTCTGCCTCTGCGTCCAGTCCTTATAACACATCCCTGAAGTGTGTGTCTGTGAGAGCAGATCAGTCAGGACACAGATCAGATCACTCTCGCTGGCAGCAGCCTTCAGCTTTGTCATCTGCCCAGATCCGCCGCGGAATATGAAACATATCAATTGATATTCCCCGTGTCTGCCGAGCGGCCGTCCATCAGCCGGGACTCGGCCGAGCGACGACGCGCTGTTTACACGCGTCCGACAGCGACGGCGGTGCCACAGGACGACTAAATCAACGCATGTCGTTTGTCAGGTGTGTTTGTGTAGACATGTTTCTGTGCATGCTCCTTCTTGTTTGCATGCCTCTCTGTGTGTGTGTGTGTGTGTGTGTGTGTGTGTGTGTGTGTGTGTCGGGGCCTTTGGGGAGTGAATGGGAACAGGTGGTAGCTCCAGACTACAGGAGCTCCTGACAGCAGAAAGGTCCCCAGACTCCCAGCCCCTCATTAAACATTGACACAAAAACACTGCAACTGTCTGCGTGCGAACAGTAATGAAGCGCAGACGGCTGCACCGGCACACACACGCACACGCGCGCGCACACACACACAAGTGCAACTTAGCACAGCACGAGCTCCCCGGCCCGCGTTCCCGGTGTGTGTTTGTGCGCTGTCCATCTGTGTGCGCTCATTAATGAGGCACATTTGTCCATAGAGGTGTCCACTTAGATATTGAGGAATTTGTCAGGTTCGGTAACAAAAGCGCTGGTCTGCTGTCAGATGCCAGACAGAGGTGTCCATTTGTTATGTGATGGATGCCTGGCTGAGAGAAACTCTGTGTGTGTGTGTGTGGGAGAGAGGGGGAAGGAGGGAAAGGGGGAAAGAGGGAGAGGGCGGGAGG
>JAFBJT010109671.1:32643-58261 GCA_016785325.1 Chascanopsetta lugubris
GTGTGTGTGTGTGTGTGTGTGTGTGTGTGTGTGTGTGTGTGTGTGTGTGTGTGTGTGTGTGTGTGTGTGCCATGCATCGCCATGCAGGCAGATGGGGGAGGTGGAGGTGGAAATAAAACATGCATGAGTCGCCTGCAGCCCAGGAAAATAATTACTGTCATTTAGCAGACATGTAGAGGAGAGCAACGCGGCCCAGTCTGCCCACAATGTAGCACCACAACGCCTGCATACCAATGAACCGGAGGGGGAGACAGAGAGAGAGAGAGAGAGAGAGAGAGAGAGAGAGAGAGAGGGAGGGAGGGAGACAGGGGGGGAGGGATGGGCGAGAGGTGGCTGGAGGTGTCCTCGTGGCCATGGAGAGTTTACTATGTTGGGGTTTGCACACGTCACTCATGGCTGATGGAATTGTTAAAGGTACAAAGTGTGGGATTTAGTGACACCTAGTGGTGGAGTTGGAGCTGAGTTCTGGCCTCATTGGGTATTGCAACCCAATAGCTGGCCCGTTTGTCCATTATGGGCAACAGTAAACACATGGCTGTGCAACATGGCAAAAGATGTTTAGTATGTCCACTCTGAGCTACTGTAAAAACATGGTGGCCCCTGTAGAGAGGATCCACTCCTGGGCTGATTTAAGGGTAATGGGAACAAAAATATACTTAGGTTACTATGACAATGTCGGTATGAAATTATTTTGTAATGATTTTTCTACCAAAAAAAGTGACAAAAATGGGCGAAATCTTCCATACAGCACCTTTAATTCAAAAAGAGATATATGGATTATTTCCATATGATTATGATAAGTCATTGACAGTTGTTTTATCCTTAATACCATGAACTCCATAAAGTTTTATTCCATTTTTGCCAACGGAACTGGAAATAACGCCCTCTAAATCTTGCGCACTGGTCCTTTAAAGTGTCGTCAGAGCGAGGCATTTAACAAAGACCTTCCCCTGTTTCATCTCTCTCCAGTAGCTTCGGTGAGATCAGAGGAGATTTGACCTCTTTGTCTCAGCCCCAGCTAAATCACGTCTTCTTCTTCCTCCTGTCATCCATCTCTCCTCTCCCTCCTCCCCTTACATCTGTCCGTCTCCTCTCCTTCATCTTCCGCCTTCCCTTCGCCCGCAGTCAAAACCACAGCACAAATTTATAGGAGGTGGAGGGATGCCAGTGGAGGTCAAACGCATGAGCGGCTCCCTGTCTGCCTCCCCTATCATTCTTTATGGCTGATCTAGTGGTGGAGCCTTCATTACCCTGAATTATACGCTGCCATTATTACCTCTCCCCCCGGCCCGCGCACCACGTCCCTGGCCTTATCATCCCATCATCCTACCCAGGAGGGGCGTCATGCGGTGGGGGCGGGGGGTGGGGGGGGGGGGGGCCGGGGGGGGGGGGGGGGGGGGGGGGGTCGGAGGGAGGGGGGGGCCCACTCTGGATATACGGTGCAACATCTGCCTCCAACATGATTCCGCCGCAGATCTTTTGAACTTTACATCCTCGCACTCGGCGTTATGGGATGTGATGTATGTGCGGCGTATGACTGGGATCACAGGCGTGTTTTGTGGAGGAGCCGTAATGGAGTGCAGAGGCTGAATGGGGTGTGGGTGTCATGATGACCCGTTTCAGAGCGCTCCGGAAAAACCCCACTAACACCCGGGTGTTAGCGGATCATCGCTCAGAGTCCATGTGTTTAATTTGCTTTCACAATTGGCTCGGCTCCGATTGGCGTTTGATGTGATCGAAAGACCCTGGCATACGTGCTTACATCTGTTTGTTTTTGGCTCCGCCCACTTATTCCCTGCTCATACTATGATGCTCATTTAGCCTCCTGTTATTAGCATGCATTATTTTGTCCTTGCAGCCACTGTGTGTTGTTGTTATGATTCTTTTGTCTTCGACTTCCTGTACCTTGTTTCCGACACATTTCAGACTCAACTCATCGGTGTAACAAGACATCGTAACACAAACTCACTACTGACGATGTGAATCGCCTTCAGGAAATGGGTGAGCCTGCGACTTATAGTGTGAAAGAGACCTACGCTGAATAAGTTTAGTTAGATGCATAGACTCTGACATCCGCTTTTGTCACTGCAAGTCCTTGTTGAGGTGATACAAGAGCTCTGATTGGTTCATTGTTACCTGACTCCCTGTTTCCTGACACCCTGACTCCCTGTTCCGGTCCCTTGATCTTAAATCAAAACAAAAACAGACAAAATGGACAAAGTACATCTGTTCAGCATCTGTGCTGCTGCCGAAGTCACATTCATGCCTCTATGTCGGAGCGACGCCACAACCTTTGCGCAGACGGTGCACAGGCCTTGTACTTCACATCCGCGCTGCTCAGAAACACTCGCGTCATCTTTATGACGTAAACGGAGACGATGAAGAGAGACATTTCTGCCCCACGCCCTCTACTGTTCTGGGGTTGTAACCGCAGAGCGATGTAAACACACCTTTGCATAACTATGAATGTTCACAACTCTAATGGTAACAATACATCTCCAACTCTGCACGCGACAAATGGCATAATCTTGATTGGGCAGGGAGTTGAGGGGAATTCAGCGGTAACATTTGACTACATGCACAACATGTCTCTCTACATCCCACACACTGTACCTTTAAGACCTTGTCGCACACACAGCTTTCTCATGTTTACTTGTATTATGTTTTTCGATGTACCAAAGAGCTCAGAGAATCTCACTTGTGATTTTTCATCTCCTGATATTCAGACAAAACCCTCCTCGATGCAATCATGTTGTTGTTGTTGTTGTTGTTGCTGCTGCTGCTCTTTTCCTCACCAACACACCAACATTCATTGCCACAGATCGAGGCGCCAGCGTGAGCTCTGATAATCTGGGAACCCAGCGGGGCGTAGGGAGCGCGCCGAGCCCGGGCATTCTTAATATATTGTACTTTCTCGCAACTAATTTTTCGAGTGGGTGCAGCGAGAACCTTCACTGCACGGTGGTGTCGGTATCAATGCAGGCACAGATGGGGGAGCAGACAGGGATTGGATGCACATATTCGCACACCGACTGCAGAGGGATTCATCATATACACGAAGAAAACACTAATACGTCCTCAGTAGTATGTTAAAACTACACATATTGAAATCATTTGTCTTCACGAGGTGAACCCAAGTATATCTAAAAGTTTGGTTATAGTATAGTGTTTTTGGTAAATGTAGAAATGTGTCAATATATTGCAAATGCTCGTTTTAAATGGAGGTTAGTATAGTGCTGTTCATTTGACCAATCAGGGAGCAGCTGTGATGTCATCAATGAGCAACACACAGATTTTACATACAACCCTGAGCAAGGGACATTTCACAACACACACACACACTGTGTGTCTCCGTATACATATACATCGTATATATGTACATATACGTTCCATCAACACCCTAACAACAGCTTTCATCTGGACACATATGTAACATGTATGAATTGTATCGATACTAAGCGATTACAACACATAATTCCACACAAATCTATTCAACTACATTGTAAATATATCTGATTTATATGAGCATATTCCACCATGGGTATTTCATAAGTGATATAAAGAATATATCCATATATGCATATTAACTAATAATACAATTGTACCATACAAGCATATGTCACTAAAGTCATGATCCAGGAACATATATATGTAATGCCTTACATTTGCATATAGGATGGATTGACCTGTCCCAGTCTATAGTAGCAGTGTCTGTGGTTTAGATGGGAGCTGCTGGAAAATTCAAAGCCAGATGCTGAAACTGTTAAAGCACTTAGAGCTAATAGGTGTTTTGGGTGGAGACAGTTGTTGCAACAGTTCATTAAAAACCTTCAGGTTGGTGTTAAGTCTGTACGTTGTCAGTTCTGCTCTCACAAAGCCTGCACCCTGAGGGCAGCCATGTCCATTTAACTGCAACTGTGACACTGATTAAAGCCTTATGTGACACACACACATACACACACACACACACACACAAACAAACATACACAGCTGTTGTTTTATAGCAAAATCGAAAGCTTATGTTGTACACTACTTTAAAGACATGGTTGCACATGAGATCATGTTTTCCATATTTGTCCGTAAAGTTCAAACGGTAACAAGATAAACTGGGGGAACTGTCAAATCAAACAAATAGACAAAGGCGATGAGGCCACAAAAGTTCACGGCTCCAACTCCCGCCTCAGTCTGTGCAAAGTGTATTTGTGTGGCCTCTGATGCATCGTTAGGACGACACTGTGCTGTCAGGGTGGTGAGGAAAAAGTCCGGTAACAGAAGAAGACAGATTGGTTGCTCAGGGCTTCGTCCTACAGCAACATAATGACCCAAAACACGAGAAAGAAAGATGATGGCTCCACATGACAGAGCAGCAGCTCGCTCTCCAGACTTAAACCTTATGGCGGAGGCCAGAGCTGGGACGAATCAGACATAGGGTGAGAAAACAAAGCAAAAGTACAGAGGAGGAACTTTTGGGGCCAAACTTTGCAGTCGTGTAGGAATGACTTTTAAACTGCCAATACAAAAAAAAAATCGATTGTCACCCAAATATTACACACTGGACCTTTAACGTCATAATATTGTCCCATTTTGTCCCACAAAACCAAGCACCGACGTGATCCTGCTAACAAGTGCTGTCTGCTTGTCCGCCTCGTGCAGCTTATTCCTTTGTGCCATAAACCTCCGTCATCCAAAAACTATTAAAAACACATTGAGCCACGCACCATCGCACCAGCTGATCCGAGGCTGAAAACGGACCAGAGGGAAAAAAAGTCTCCATTTACTCCTGTTTGACTGATGCTTCCTCAAAGCTGCAGTGTCCAGCTGTTCGAGGAAATTACTCAGACGTTTATAGATATTATATATTATTTGAGCCACTTGTTTGGATTCATGTCCTCAGTAAGAATCATGGGATTTGGGCCGAGAGCCACAGACAGGTTTGGGAGGTCAAAGTGTGGAGAGATGAAGTAACACAACGTTGTTTTTGTTCAACAATAAGAGGAAAACAACACAAACCAGACTTTTCCTCTGTGGGGAAACCCACATCCAAAATGTATTAAGTTGTCAAAGCAGATACGACAGAAACACGTCTACCGTTAGTTAGGATGCAAGCTCTAAAACACCCGGAGTTTCCATAATGCATCTGGAGACTTGCCAGGTCAACCTATGTATAAATATGACACACAATTAATTAAATGAATAAATACACACACACACACACACAACACACACACACACACACACACACACACACACACACACACACACACACACACACACACACACACACACACACACACACACACACACACACTCCAGCATTTCTAATGTTCAAATGTTTCTAATTGTTACAGACTGATTGAGTTAAGTTAGGGTCAACAGCATAGGGTTACACACTGCACCTTAAGAGTAGTATTTTTAATATCAGAAAATGTTTAAGTAAAGGCTAAGTTTTAATCAAACTCAAGCTGGCCAGTAACCCGTGCACCGCCTTCTCCTCGCACACCTTTTCACTATCTCCATGGAGGGGGAGACTAGTTTTCCATGCATGTATAAATCATGACTTGTACACGTCACATATGAACTGAATTCAAAGGTCACCGCAGGTCAGGGCAGTAGTGTTGCCACTACAAAACAGTATCAAAGTACAAGTTCTACTCTAAAGTGTCCATGTCCCTTTTTAGTAACTTCCTTGTCTTGTGTACTTCCAGGGAACATGAGCTAAGGACAGGAAGGGAACTCGTTAGAAGGCCTCTCATACATCAGCTCCATCAAATCACCCAACTTGTGCCGTATCATGACTTAAGTGTCGGTATAGACTCCGCGGGGAGTCGTAGATGGGATTCGATCCCACAGACAAACATACAGCCGCACTAAGCGTCCGACCCCCCGCCGACCCCCAGCCAACGTGCTGCTGGAGCCGGCGACGCGGGCGGGGAGTCAGGGAGCAGCAACAGGGCTATTAGGACTCCCAGGGACCCTATCGATCTCCTCATTGATCCCCTCCTGCCTCGGCCTGGTCCACACAACTGCAGGCTTTTATACATTGGGCCGCTACAGGAAAGAGCAATGAAACACTCCAGATGAGAGAACACCTGACACCAGGGGACACACGTGGTGAGAGCGGCAGGAGAGCCACTCAGGAGGAGACAGCCGGGGGGAAGTTTGGAGAGTCGGACACCTTCTTTTTGCGTTTACCGACTTTTACGTGATTTTCTTTCACTTTTCAAGATACAGTTGGTGAGAATTGAATGGGATTAAATCTTGTTTAATTTTGCTCGGCAGAAATGGAAAAATAAAATTCCGTTTCTAATGCATTCAATCCAAACGTAGTCATAAAGCAGTTTATAGTTATATATATTCTTACCCTATTCGTCCCTATCAGGAATGGCGCGTCTAAATGGAGGCATCCATATTGAGATGTTCTTACTGCAGCGCCAAATAGATGAACCTGACACGGAGTTTGGATGATTTGGAAGTGCGGAGTAAATCAGATGCCATCACTACATATAACTAAAATGTGAACACAATACCTTTAAATGACTGAAATGCTTAAAAATATTGTTTTTACTGTCGCCCCCTCTCTAAAACATACATTCAGTCCTGTGCAGGTTCAACGATAGTGATCAAACCACTGACCTTCTGGCCGGTGGACAACCCGCCCTACCTCATGGCATCTTTTCCCCTTTCTCTTAACGAACACTACTCTCATTCCTCCACCATGTGGATTTTCAAAATGATGAAATGTCACCAGCCCTGGCGAGTGAAGTCTACATACTTTTTTGAAATAGTATAAAGATGTTATCCAACACTGAGCAGAGGAGATTTATAATCTGTGACAAAACGTGGGGAAGGGGGAAAAAAAACAAACTTCCCCAACCCTTTTATGATGGAGCATCGTGGTTATCAAAACCAGGCAGTTTGGAGGCTTCAGGAGGCCTCTGAATGGATCGTATTAAAGTTACACATGTGTCTGGGGCAGGTTGGGGGGGGGGGGGGGGGGGGGGGGGGGGGGGGCAATGATGAACGGGGGGGGGGGGGGGGGGGGGGGGGGGGGGGGGGGGTGGTGCAATGATGAACCTATTGAATGAGAAGAGGTGGAAGACAAAAAGATAGTTATAAATGTTGTATATACTGTTGTAGTTTCTATCAGTTAGTGCTGCAGGGCTCATGTTCAACAGCCGCTGGCAATGGGGAAAGATGCTACGACAACACTGCCCCCACTGGACGGCACCTGGTACTGCTGCTTGAGTTTGCACAAGCTATGCGTTGTATGCATGACATGATCATGTAAACAATCCAATCATCGACATCCTCTCACTCTGTGTGTGTGTGTGTGTGTGTGTGTGTATGTGTGTGTGTATGTGACCCATATAACTATAGTGCTGAGTGAGCAGTAGGATCCTGATGTGAATTAATGACAAGAAGTGATGACAGCTCCTCATCAGAGTCCAGCTGATTAATTAATAACTGGCCCTTCACTACTAATGGATCTCTGTCTCACACTGTCTATAATTATCACTCAATAATGAGGTCTGGATGAAGGCCTGTGTGTGACACCAAGATTAATATGGATTAAAGGTTTACATACGGAACAAGTAATAGACTGAATAGTAGCTTTATTAGTCGTTTAAATGAAAAGCGTCCTGCATGGGTTTACTGCAAGAGACTTCATCAAATATAGGATTTAAGCACAAATGTGTCCTGCTTGCACCCATATTTGCATATGGATGGTTGGATGCTCTTTATTATTATAAAAGTTTTCATCCAATATGGAATACAACGTCAATATGTAATAATCAACTATACATCATTTATTAACAATATATAAGCATGGGGGAAAAAAAATTGATATAGACACTATGTACAGTATGTATGTGTGTGCATGTTCCCCGTGTGTGAGCTACATCAGACGACCACCCACTTCAACCATGCTACACGTACAGGACACACAGCTGCACATGCACCGACTTTACGCAAATAAAACAAGGCTCTGGAGGCCGAGATCAGAAACACTTTGAGATGGGATTTCTCACCTACACTGGATCTGTTGTAATGACACAGACACTGAAAACCCCCGGAGCAATAACACAGTCCCGCATGAACATTACACCACAGCGCGGGCGACACACTTGTTTCTGATTATCTGCCGTGCAGCGTGCCGCATACTGCACCGTCATCCCTTTATCCTCCTCTTACAGGTCAGCACAGTTGGGCCTATCTGTGCCGGCCATCTGCGATAAGATTGCTGAAAGGGGTTGACAGAAAATCTTCACAGTCGGGGGACATGTTGCTCACGTCATCATTATCGTTTGCAACAGAGAGTAAAGTGCCGGCGCCGTCTCGCATCGGACCCCTGATCAGACGCAATGATTTACAATCTACGGCAAAGTGCCACTATTAACACCCATTACTTGGCAATTGTGAACTATTAGGTGTGTGTGCTATCTGATGCGGGCATCAGATGCAAGGCTGTGTTAACCTGTCTCAGGACAAAACACAGGTACAGGGGATTATAACTCTGCGTCGATAAGACTGATAAAGATTCATAAAAGCCTTTCGAGCTCACGCTGCCAAGAAGAGCTGTGATGACTGTGCTGTGAGGATGGATTTCATTCATAAATCCTGCCAAGAATGGAGGAATGGACCAATCCCGCTGCAGCATCACGGTGACTCAGAGGATGATGCAGACCCGTAAACGAGAGGAGCACAGGTCAAGGGCAAATATGGGGACAGGGGCATCTGGCTGATGATTCAGGTCAGATTTTAATGCTACTTGTACTTCAACTCTACAGCTATAGAAGAACTGATACTGCTGCTGTATGGACAATGATTCACTACTTGGACCGTTCACACTGTTATGACTATGGCTGCTGCTGCTGCTGCTAGCGCTCTTGCTTATGCAATTGCTACTACCACAAAATAATAAAAATAAATAATAAAAATGCTGCTAAGCCCATTGACCTAAGTTTCATTGCTTCTAGTTCTGCTGCTATTACTGCCATCTATAATACAACGACTGCTACTGATGCAAGTGGTCCAGTCACGTACATTGCTACATGTCATAGTAGAAGTGCTGCTGCTATGAAGAAATGCCTTTACTACAACAAATGCTAATTCTGCTGCTGCTACTGCTACTACTACTACTAACACCAATACTACAGCTGCTGCTACAAGTTTGGAATTATTTTTGATGAAACACAAAATGGTAATCAACAAGGCTAACTAGCTAACAAATAGGGTTAACTAACAAGGCTAACTAGCTAACGAACAAGGCTAACTACCTAGCTAACGAGGCTAACTAACCAACTCACGTGGTTTATGGACGTACCAGCCTGCAGGCTAAAACCTAGCCCCGATATTAGCATGCTTGTTTAGGTGTCAGGGAGCAATGTCTACTCACTGAGCATCATTGGAAAATATGATGGATATATTTCAAGGTTTTGGAAAAACCCCATAAGTCAAAAAATAAACGGAAAACTATGGGGTTTACACTTTGTTTACCTGGTTAGGACGTGTTGACCTTTAGCTTTCACCAACTATATGATAAAACACTCTCTGCTTTCTTTTTCCACCTGTACGATTGGAGTTAAGGGTATTTGGAGACATCTGTTCGATTGTCGTCTTATCTGCTGGAAGCCAAAAGAATTTTCTCAATGGTTTGTACCCGTGGCGGCTCTATCTCTCTCATCCCTCTGACCCCAGATTAATACTGTGTTAATATACAACCCAGGAGGGAGGAACATTCCAGCCACCTCCCCTCACGCCCGAGGAGAAACTCTCATACACACACACACCAACACACACACTCCCACATTCTACTGCAGCAACATCTTACATTTGCAGTGGACGTTTATTTGACTTGAGCATCGTGACATTCAGGACAAACAGAAACTCTCTGAAGTGTTTCCAGTGTCAGCGGGACGACTGAGGATCCCCTCCACCCCCCCCCCCCCCCCCCGAGAACAAAACCACAGGAAGAGGAGAATATAGGTGAGGTCAGGTGATTATGAAGCTGTCCAAGCAGATGTGGTCCGTGGGCCGGTGCTCCCTGCCCGCCGTTGGATTTGCGTTGATGTGCATCGGGGCTTACCTGCTGTCCCTGCCTAGCGAGCTGCACTTCACCTGGTGGACCGCCCTGTCTTACACCATGATCACCTTCGGCTCCATGCTGATCCTGGCCGGGGTCTTCTGGACCATCTGTCACAGCATGAAGAGCAAAGTGTACCAGAGAGGAGGAGGAGGACACGGGCAGCAGGTCCAGGTCTACACCATCCAAAGGTGAGCACTGGCCCAAAAGGATATGTTGATATATTTTTTTTTTTTAAACAAACAAAAAAACAAGCATTTTACATGACTGAAATATTAAAGGTGCATTATGTAAGATTTCGGTCATTTCTGTCACTACATGAAAAGATGGGTGAAGTTGAGATGATGTATCTAGGTTCACCTAGATGACAGCAAATCTTACACATGGCACCTTTAACTAAGCTACCAAGGTTTGACACATATTTGATATCTAATCAATTTTATTTCATTTATCAAGAAAAAAAAACAAACTCAAATGACTTTTCAATTAAAGTTCCTACATCAATCGTTAAAAATAGAAAACTAGTTATATATATGCAGAGCTTGAGGGAGGAAACATGTTTGCTTTTCAGTTTCAAAATAGAAACTGAACAAACTACATTTTTCACATTCAGTTTCTTATCATTTTAACCGCCGTTCTATTTTTAAAATGAAATTTCTACATTTGGCCAGAGGAAGATAAAGAATATCTCCACAGATTAGTCCTCGGTAAATAACGCACAACTCTCCGTGCGGTTTCCTCTCCAGGCCGAGCTCCTTCCCTCCGTCATACGAGGAGTCGCAGGTGAGCAACGCCTTCTCCGACACTCTCCCCGAATGCGTGGTTGTGTTCGAGGACCGAGACTTCGGGACGAGTCTGGCTCCTCCTCTGTACAGCCCCGACAGCTCCGTGACGCCGGACTGCACATGGAGCTGGGAGAGGCCTCCCAGGTACAGCCTGGTGGAGCATGTCCAGCAGGGACAGGGGGGACAGGGGGACTCGTCCGGACACTGAGGGACACCTCACTGACCGAGAGACTGCAGACTGCTGAGGAGTTAGTTCCAGAGAAATGAAGGGTCGGCGTGAGCGGCCGTGTAAACGATGGGACACAGAGACATGATGTAGATCTTCTGTATATCCAGCTCTTCACCTCTGAAGAGCCTCAGCTCCTCTGTGCATGTTAAGGAGGATTAAGGCCGATGAAGAGCCAGTGACACTAAGACAAGTGAACCGGCGGACGATGACAGATGTACATAAATGTGTATTTATTTTTTTTTATTTGCACCGTTTTGCAATTTCTTCACTGTTAAACTCAAACTCTGCTCCAAGTGTTTGACTACAAGTGAATGATGTCACCGGCATTGGAGGGTTTGTGCTGGAATAAAAGAAATTGATCTCTGGCTCGGGTTCAAATGTTTCTTTCACAATCCTCTGGTGGACAAATGCTGCTTTCCATGGTTTAAAGGTGCATTACGTAACTTTTGTTTAAATCACAGTCTCTGCCGGTGAGTAAACAGAGCGTTACAAAAGCTAAAAATAAGACATTCCCTCACTCACTGTTCCCTATCAGCCTGAGGTGAGCTATTGTGTTGGGTGAGTGATTCTTAGGACGTCCATAGACACCCATGTGCCAAAGTACTGTTATTTTTGCTATATACTTCAACTGATAGAGAAATGGAGTCTGCAAAGAAACATGTTCTCTCTCACTCTCTCTCTCTGCGATTACTGGTTTATCTTACATATCTGTATTTTACATTTCATCATTATCTCAATAGGTAAATCTTACGCTTCTAAGTTCTTCAGCCACCACAATTTGAAGTTAAAGATTTATGTCATTGTGTCAATGGAAATACTGAGGTCATGTCAAACTGGTTAAGATGTCAGGTTACTAAAGGTTAAACTAAGACTGGGCCAAGAAATGACAAATAAGTCAAGTGAAGTAGTAGAAAACAGAGTTTGAATCTAATCCACTCTGCTGATATACACACATGAAAAATTCAAGTTGTGCTATGAGCTAATGGTTATAGTGTAGACAGGAATTCATAATGAAGGTGTTGCCAGAATGTGTTTATAAATAGAAAAATACATGAATACTTCAGTGGAAAACTGTGACCTGCTGGACTTGGTTACATATTAAATTGAACCGTGCCAGTAGTTCTAGGGTACATTTGTAAACTATGGTCCCAGTTAAGCAGTGAAGTCAGTGTTTTCAGTCTGTGCTGAATGTGTCTATTTTCAATGTGACATCAGGAGATGTGCTGACCAGCTGATTCCACTGAAGTACACCCCTCACTGCAGCTCAGTGGAAAAAGTTCAACACAGTAAAATCCCTGATGTGCAGGTCAGCAACTTTGAAGCCTGAGCGTTTTAACATGAAAATACAAACAAGGACCTGAAAGAGTCAACAAAAGAGCAATTGGCAAAAATGAAAACAAGATAAACATAGCACCGCCAATAGAGTATAATCACCTGCATTTAGGAATTGTTTGCCAGGAGCAGGTTCTCTCTCTACAGAAGCGACCATGTTGCACTGCCATGGTTTTACATTGGCCCAGAATGGGTGTGAATCAAGCAGCAACCTCCAGGGCTGACGGATGAGGCCGAAACAGAAGTGGGAAATCTCGCAGTTCACAGGGTGGCCACTACAGACACAAAAATCAGCCAATCCCCATAGACTCCCATGTTTGAAATTTTGCATAATTAAAGGGCGTGGCCTCTTGAGTGACGAAACGCACTCCCTGTATCTGCTGCGACAACACCAAGGTCCAACCCCAGCTCGACCTGTGCACCGCCTCTTTTCCCATTTTTGGATGAACCAGAAAAGAGCATTTTTGATGAACCAGGAACTTGGGTGGAGTTAAGCATCAGCCCAGCATGAACCCCATGAGCTCTATGGGTAATACAATCACTCAAAACACTCACCTGATGTAGGTCATTCTACATGTTGTAACATAAAGGTCAGGGCTACTCGGCTGCAACATTCAGTTTCACCACTGGATGTCACGAAACCCCACGCACTGCACCTTCAAAAGTGAACATTCTGACCCCATCATGCCTCTGTAAAAGATGATTTCATCTTCAACTTTGAGCGACAAACTGACAAAGGCCTCAGAAAGTATAGAGGACACTATAAAACACTGCGGTGGAGCAATAAGCTGCAACGGTCGACAGGTAATGTCTGACTGAGCAAGTGGACACATCCGTGTGGATTTGCACTGGCACCTCCTCAACTCCTAATGATGGCAGTCAGCGCGTTTACGAGATCCTGCGCTCTGCGTCTCATTCAGGCCGTATAAAGATAAACCCTCCTCGTTCCTTATCGCCGCTCAACAGCCTCCACGCCTTCCCACACTCGGCCCGAGACCGGTTCGGCGCACGCCAGACAAAAGCCTGCACTTCTCCTAAAGGATGTTCAATCAAGGCGTAAAGTATCCTGCACAACGCGGGGCTCTTAATTATGAGGAATTTGTCTAATTAAAATTCCCAAAAATGCCCAAGGGCGACATATCTCACTCTGATGTGTTTTTATTTGTCCCCATTAGGGCTGTCCAATTTAATTAGTCAATTTTAAGGAGAGGCAACCACTACACACAAAAAGTTTATTTGGATAAAAAAAAAAAGAAATAATATATTCAAATATGATTATGTAGCATTCCCAAAGGCCTAAACTGACAAATTAAAAGGAAAAAAAAAAATCTGAATATTGTTTTTTTTCCTGCTTTCATTTTCTTGCTGAGGTGCCATTATTTTACATTTTCTCCTCAGGCTGTAAAACACGAGTGTGAAAACGCTGCACAGAGCCAGATATGCTTCAACTTCAAACGCTATAATTCCCTTTTGCTATGTTTTATTAGCTGTGATGTAATGTTGCTTTTATATTTTTTACGCTTTGACAAAAAACGATCACTTCTGCATGAAATGGTTGTAAAAAAATTACAATAAACAAACGCTGACGTTCTGGTATAAAGCAACATGGAAAGTGAACAGTGCTGATATATAAGGAAACCAGTGTGATGAAAGAAACGGACGACCGGATAAAAGCACAAACATTCAGCAAGTCTGCACATTAACTTGTTCATAATTAAATTGCCTCAGTGGCACCATGCTATGGTGGAGTATATAGCAGTGCAGCATGAATTGTGTTTATCGAAGAAATTCCTGCATTTACCTCGAAGGGTCAACCAGTTAGTAGATCTGGAGGTGAATTTGGTGACATGCTCAACACCTCATGTGTTCTTTAATCAAGGGATTAGGCTGATTTGTGGTATTTCACTGATTCTACCTTATATATAAAGTGTGATATTTTGACCCTTCTGCAGCTGCAAGCATTTAAACATTATTTTTTTTGTGATATTTAAAACTTTAAAAGAGATGTCCTTTTAAATCAACTTTTGCTCAAAAATCAGTTACTGATCAATATTAGCTCTGGAAAACAAATACTGGTTGATCCATCTGACGCTCTGCATTTCATTGTCATTTGAAAATAAATGGGAAGTAACAGACTGGTTGTGTGTATATGTGTGTGTGTGGGAAAATGTGTGTGCATGTGCGCTTCACTGCTCTCTCATGTGATGCAGTTGGGGCCGCGGCGTCCCGTTCTCTCGTGGATGCCAGAGATCTTCAGGGCGATGGCGATGAGAGGGCCCAGCACCACCTGCAGAGACATACAGCGTTTCTACCTCGGAAAAATACTGGGAGTGATTATTGGAGGACGGGTGGTGGGGAATTTGGCAGGAATTTTAGGGGTTGATTAAAGAAAAGAAAAGACAGACGGTGTCAAACGGCTTTCTCCACATGACACTGACTAGATAATCAATGTTTTAAAAAAAAAATCAGCGATGACTCTCTGAACTGCAGAGATAAGTAACAGGCGCTGAGGGGGGGGAGGAGCGTAAGGAACACTGAATTGTCGAATTGACTATAACGAAACTCATCTTCTCATGCAACCTCTGACATCATATTACATCATTACCGATGAGCACCTTTGATAGTAAACCTGCTCTTTGTTTTGCTGCTTCCAGAGGCTGTAACCTTGCTTGGCTTATGTCATCCTGATCCTATCAAACCTGTGTAAAGATAGACTTTACAGGGGATATACAGCCTTGTTTGTTAAACTGTTCCTGGTACAGATCATTCATTCATTCATTCACGTTTGTACAAGAGGACGACTCAATAAAGAAATGAGCTATGAAGAAATACAGGGCTGTGAAACGGAGTAAGGTCGAACAACAGAAAGTTGTCAGGAAATGGGACAAAATCTAAAGCATGTATGAAGCCTCACTCTGCACATGCTCCTTTGTGCACCAGTGAAAATTGCATAATCTATAATTTACTGCTCATGTTCTACAATACAATGCATACACAAACAGCTGTAACATTAGAATCACTGACGTAATCTCTGCAGCTCTGCTCCCTGTGCTCTCTGACATCATATATGAATCTGTCTGCACAGATATTTAATCTGGCCTAATAAGCATGTTGGCTAATCATATGTGTCGCCTGGTGATTTATGTGCGTCGGCTAAGGGGCAGAATGATTAGGGACCTATTATGATTTTATTATTTATGATCTAATATTAACAGACTGTACCACAGTTCAGGGAAGGTCACACGTCGAGGCAAAAAATAAAATGACAGTGTTGGAGCTTTGTACGAGGTGAAATGCAGCAGGTCAAACTAGTTGTGATTTGGCGGTGCACAAATTTACATCCAAGCCTAAAATGATATTCTAAAGTTAGAAATGCTCATACGTTAAACCCGTTTCCTTTTATGAATATCACCCCTGATGTCTGATGATCTGTTTGCAGGCCAAACATAAATGATGCCGTCTCGCCACCATGACGGCAGATTTACAGCCCCTGGCTTTGGATAAAGTACACGACATCTATAATGAGAAGGTTGTTCTCCTAATCACTCCAAAGTCTACAGGTCAGTTTGCCACAAACAGTCACATGTAGAGATCAAAGTGATGATGGGATCAAATCAGATTTTAAGACACATGGAGGAGACACCTTTATGTCTTTAAGGTAATTCCAACCAATTGAGGGATACTATGCCACTGTCCCATATTTCATTTACCTTTGATAGTATCAGTTTTATTAAACAGTTATTAAAGTGTGTAAATTAAATCTATGATTTCAATCTAATTTCATTTAGATCATAGATTAGAAATTCCATTTTGATTGAGCTCTTGAACACACGGTATCGAAGACATACCTGTGTCTCCCTGCCGTGTCTCTCAGGGTCCCTCTCAAAGCTCTCGGCGTAGATCCGGATGGTGGCGCCCGTCCCTCCGCTGCTCCCGCTCATCCGGAACACCAGACGGGACGCATCTGTGAACACGATCCTTAAACCCTGGAAATACCCAAAACACAGAACGTCACTATAAATTGAACTGTTAGAGCATCATGATAAGCAGGTTTACAACATGAAAACAGACACATTTCGTATAAAGAGACATTCCAAATGTCACACTGGGCCTTTACATCCACCCAAAACAGTAATAATCTCTAGTAAGTAACAGAAAGTAAGATTGGTCAGTCAGAGTGGGGAAAATCAGTCATCAAATATGCAGTGACTGAAAACACCCACCAGATGTCACTAATATTGTACAGATTTCAGAGGCAGTGTTGGAGCAGGAATCCCTCCTCCTGTAAACCACAGTATTTTCTATCCACAGCAGTGTTGTCCACCGAGTTATGCGAGGTCAGAACTCTGCCAGTGTGCCCTAACTTCACTTCACTTTCACACCAAAACACACAAACGTCGTCCCTCCATAACCTCAGTAACCTGCTCACCTCCAACATCCTCAGTCAAATAACAGGATGCAGTTGCGCTGGGGGTAACCAGCGTCAGCGCTGTCCGCCTGACGTCAGGGAGATAAGACGTTTTGACTAATGACTGAGCGATGACTCTTATCTGCCCTGGATTCCGCTGCGCCTCTTTCCTCATCCCATTAGAGCCACAGAGACGAGCTCCGGGGGAAAGACACTGATGTGTTTGGAAGAGAATCAGGGGGACCATGAATGAGTGGATTCCAAAACACTCCACAAACACTTTATTTATTTTTTAAATTTTAACAGCTTTACCTTAACTGACTCTGGCCTATCTGTGTGATGCACGTCTCAGTGTTGTCTCATTGCAGGACAGAGCACAACGGTTTTTATAAATTATTAAAAAAGGCAAGACCTTCCCTGGACAATGGTAACATCCTTCCCTCAAACTGTGACTCAGCAGCAAAGTCATTCGCCGAGTTGCCGTCTTCCTAATTGGATGTTGGTGAGGAAGAGAAACGCGTCTGAGTGTTGAGAGACACCGAGATAATGAGAGACGTCAATCAGGCTGTCTGTCCATCTGTCCTTCCACTTGTCTATTTGTCCGTCAGTCTGCGAGCATGCCAACTCATCTCTAACAATAGAGGAGTCACCATCAGGAGGCAGCTTCTGCATGTTCGACACAATGTCCACTGCAAATCTCAAAAACCCTGAGTGGACCTGTGCCAGACAGTGTTTCAGTTTGTGAGTCTGCAAAGAGACAAACTACATTTTACCTAAAGTTCAGTCCAGACATTAATTTCTTCTGCATGAATCTAATTAGAATGGCATGACTGCATTCCTCCTCCAACAGCCCGCTCATGAGACCACATTTAAATGAACTGGATCCAGATTTTATCTGCACCAAATTGCTCTTAAATATCAGATCAATAAACGTGTTTGATTATTATTGTCAAAATGGAAATGTTAATGGACCCTGTGGCAGAAGAGAGGAGGAGACTTCCTAGATCAGCAAGGACTACACTAACCATGGTAAAACTGTTGATCGGAGTGAGTGTAAACAGGAGCTGGAGAGGTGGACAGTATGAGGAAACTACTACATTTTCTTAACATCCAAGACTGAAGTGAAACTAATTAAAATCTAACGGAAACGCAGATAAGCAAAAGAAGATGGATTTTTATGTTATGGTAAATCCAAAATAAATCAAAATATCAACTTGATCGTGCGATTGTTTCATTTCCTGAAATTAATTAGTAAAATGCAGTCAAGTAAAAATAGAAAAAAAAACATGGATACAGTATCTGCATTTAGGTCACAGGTTCTGTGAAAAGCCATTTCACCTGTCTGTCCGTCCATCTATCAATATGCAGACAATACAGATTTAATGCGGTAGCCACGGTGCCACCACTGTGGAAATCCCACATACTTTGTCTTTGTGTTAGAGTCCACTTGCCAGGCCCCTTCCCCACCGGCCCCCCCTCCCCTCCCTTCCCTCCCTCTCGGCACAGACGCTGCAAGTGAGACGACAGCTGATATAATTCTGTCCTGGGAGGAATGTGTGGTGCAATAACACACACACACAAGGGCTGACTGAGGATTTACCAGTGAGGTACAATTGCATTTCAAGGGGGGTGGGGGGGTAGGGTTACTGGGTAACTAGCAGTGGAAGTGCAGTAACCATGGTAACACGGTGGAGAGGTGCCTTTCATATCCTGTTATATTAAAGTTTAAGAAATGGTATTCAGGACTTGTCAGTTAGATGGTGTGTGGCCCCTCCTCCACAAGCAACACAGAAACGTCCGTTACACAACAAAAAAACAACAAGAAAATACAGACTAGGAGCAACATCTGTGCAGAGGAACACGCCACCACACACTCCTAGTGGCCCGTTATAGACGATAACACTCCACTACACACTGCACCTTTAAGAAGACCGCTTATTGTTCACACAACACATTCATGTGGCTGCAGACATGAGAGGTACAGTCAACAATGATATGCAAGATATGCAAAGGTGAAGTTGAGAACAGTTGTCGACAAACACAAGTGTGAACACATGCAGGACTTCACAAGACGTGCATGTGTTCACACTTACTCACAACTGACATCCACTCAGGCGTGTGCGTGTGTGTGCGTGTGCGTGTATTTGCGTGCGTTGGTGGCATTAGGCGCGGCACAGGCTAAGAAGTGTTGACGCCAGGAATGAGTTTCCACACATTTGTGGGCAGAACAGGGGGAGTCAGCTGGGTAAACTTCCCTGAGAGCGAGCAAGGGAGGGAGGGGGTTGTGTGTGTTTGTGTGTATGTGTGTGTGTGTGTGAATATGTTTATGGTTTAACATGAAAGATTGGCCATCGTGTCCAAACATGGAAGGTTTCTGATGAGACAATGCCGACGCCCACTGGGTGGTCTGGTTCACATGAGGCTGATAAATGAGTGCATGTGTATAAACGAGAGCAAGATGGAGAGTGTGTGTGTGTGTGTGTGTGTGTATGTGTGTGTATGTGTGTGTATGTGTGATAAGACAGGCAGACGTGACACGATATGAACCAGGCTTGTGCTCCAACTCAAGTTATAGTCCGGTTTGACCTGAGTAAGGGCAGATCTGGGATCTGTCGCTGTTGTTTCAGGATTATTGTATTCATTTGTCAGCTTGGCGTACCTAATAAATTGAAAACCGAGTATATAATCCTATCTTATTATACAATTTTCTGTAAATGCATGTCACTCCCAGTTATTGGTTAAGGACCTCATTGTTATTGTTGTTGTTACTATTACTGTTGTTGTTTGTTGTGATTACTATGATTCTTTTATACATTAAATATCAATGGAGAATCAAAATAAAAGAAGTCCTTTTAAATGAACGCATACCATGTCATTGAAAAATGATTTGAAAGTCATGGCCTGGATGTGTTGAGCAGATGAGAAATAAACTCGTCGGTACTGGAGACCTATTATTGGAGAAATCACACAATAGAGTAGATATGTTTGAGGACATGTCCTCATAAAATCTACTGATTTATTGGCCGACAGAAGTGGTGATAAGTTGAATCTCTTATCGGCTTATGTTTATATCAGTCTCGCAATTTATCAACACAGCCCCGAGTCGTCTCTGAATTGTCTATATTTTAAGTACTTTTATACAAATCAGCTGGAACCTCCCACACTGTGGGAACTCCATGCAGTCTTCCTCAACAAATCGTGTCGCATAGAAGAATATTTTTGTCTCATCTGTTTTCAAATGGATTTGGAAATGGCTTTTTCAGCCCACATTAAAAAAATTGGAAAACATTTAATTCACTTGTCTCATTTTTATATCCACTAAGAAGCTGTGACAATTCTTACAACACTTAAAATATATGACAACAACCATAAACCTGTGTTTAATGTGGGCTGTTTAATAAGGTCAGTTCACTTGCAGATACCAATCTGCGAAACTGGATCGGTGCAACTCTACGATTACTTTTCGTTCTCCCTGCTCATTTCCACGTGTCTAACTGTCATGTGGCATCCAGCATTTACATTCCCTCTCCCATCGTCCTCCCAGACTGACCTGGTTTCGGGCCACTGATCCATCCACTGGGTCGATGTACTCGAAGTTGTCCGCCCTCTCCACGCTGTACATGTGGTCTCCTACGGCAAACTTCTGGCTGGTGAAGGCTTTGTCTGAGCTGACCGCTTCCAGGTCCCTCATCAGGTAAAAGGCTGCACGGGGGTCCAGGCCTTCATAGTCAAACCTACAGAGTCACAGGGAGCAAGAATGAACACAAACAGGCCAAGACACTGAATCCAACAATTGAAACCAGTGAGGGAAACAATGGAATTAATGAAGGCTTCACTACTATGGCGCTTGAAATGTCTCTAAAGCGGTAGAGGACATCAGGCAGGGTAAAAAGTTCTACGTAGGAGTCAATCTTATTTTAATTTTTGCCTTCTGGTACTTTGTCTCTGCTGAATGTCCATGTATGTCTTGTGGGAAATGTGCATCAGTTCAGAAAATCCCTCTGTGGGAATAAAAATATGGAAACGCTGAAGCAGCTGCGAGTGGGAGACACTGCATCTCACAGGGGAGAGGTTAAATAAGAACAAGTGGCACGACATGGATGAAGGTGAAGGTCTGGGAGACTTTGGAAAAAGAAAACCATCAAGTCAATCACAAGCCTTCTGGGTTCATTGACTTTAAGATAGACGGATCCCATCAGGCCTTGGTGAAATCAGCATCCTCACAACAAATGCACTGCCTAACTACATTTGCTAGAGGCCGACTAGAAGAGACGTTGCCATAAGAACCGTTGACATAAACCTCAGCATCTTTTCCAAGAAGATAATTTCGACTACTTACTTCGACCTTTAGAAACTGATACGGACTCCACCTTTAACTAGGACAGTGGCAAATTAATTGATATAACAACATAAATCAATATGTAGCCGATTACCTGCAGAAGTAGTTGCGTCCGAACTTGGCCCAGTGCTCTTTGACTATCTGCTCCACGCCCTGTTTCCTGGCGGCCATGATGGAGAGCCACACCAGCACGGACCAAAGACCGTCCTTCTCACGAATGTGGTCCGAACCTACGGGTGGAATAGAAACACAAAAACAGACATATAATCATAATGCTGCGCTGCTAGTTTAGCATCAGGTGTCACGCTAAGTTAATCCTGCTTTTAGAATTCATGAGAAAAGGCTCAGTAGCTCTTTAGCTAGGCTAAGACAGGGAAGGGCAGCTAGCTTGGCTCACCTGAAAAATCACAAAGCCTCAAAACAAAATACATAACGTGATAGCTTGAGAAATTGAACCAAGGGGTAGAATAAGCCAGGTTGGCCGTTTCCACATTTTACACACTAGCAAACGAGGTAGTAGCCAGCATGGCAGCCGGACGCGCCACCAAGGAGGCTAAAACCCGCGGGAGCGAGCCAGTCAGGAAGTGAGATCAACTCTGCACAGCACCACCTGCTGGCCTCGTTACATATGCTGACCTTCACATGCATAGATATGAAAAGTGAAATCAAACTTTATTTCTTACTCTTTTACTCACATATTGGTTTAAGTATGCAAAATGTTTTTATTCTGGTCAGTTTGAGCGAGTAAAGAAGGTTAAGTGTTTGGACTTGGAAATGAACATTAGAAAAGATTCTCTCTCTCTCTCTCTCACACACACACACACACACACACACAGATAGGAAGATCACACCCTTTAACGACCTCCTTCATCAGGGAGCTATCAGTGTGTTCTCAAAGACAGCTGCACAGTAAAGGAACACTCTGACATTTTAATTAAATGTTCCTAATGTTTCCCTGCAGCAGCCAGAGGCGGAACACAGACTGACCCGTTTTCTACCACATGATTTAAAAATGCATACACAAAATAAAAAGGACATGACATCGTTCCTTGATATTATTACAGTATACAGAAAACAAGAAGTGTACTTGTGAACTCGGCGTCTGGCTGTGGGATTACACAGCTGTTAGGAAACTGATTATTTAATCTCTGGCTCGTTGTCAGTTTCCCTCCATCTCGCTGTCTGACACACCAATGGGGGATCAACTACAAATCTAATTAATACACATCCGACGCACAATCAGACTGTTTCCATCAACACTGTGTAATATAAAACAATTCCAGGCTCCAATCATTCTGAAAAATAGTTACAAAACTAAATAAGGGACATTTTTGTGTTATCTTATCTTTGTCAAAGAGAAGCTAATCAAACAGTTATGATCACTAAAATAATGACATCAGGATATGAGTCTCCCTCTCACACAGATCCTAGAAGTTTATATCCCATGTACTCTGATCAACAACGAAACCATTTCATGGGGCTGGTAAAAACTTTATGGATGTTTTTACAGTCCACATGTCTCCTTCAATATGGGGCACATTTGTTATGATAATCCTGATGACCAGTCTGAAGATAGAGAATATATATACTCTCACTGTTGTTCCTTAATTTAAAGTGTCACCAGGCGAATTGCCATGATACTAGCATTCAGAAACCAAAATCTATTATAAACGGTTGCTTGTAAAATCAAATCTAAACGTTATTGGGGTTTCCAAAGCACGATGTCGTGGTGATTCCAACATCATTGTTTTAATCAACAAGGCAATAACTTATCTTAAAGGTACAATGTGTAAGATTTAGTGAGAACTTGCTGTGAAGTTGCATGTGGCACTTCCTGACTACTGACGGTAGTTTTCAGTTTTCATTGAAACCAGCATAAACCTCTAGTTTGCCCATTCTGGGCTACTGTAAAAACATAGAGATACAACATGGCTGCTACCACAAAGAGGACCCGCTCACACAGAGAAGGGCTAACGAACAACAATCCACACATTTAGGTGATTACACAAAAACAACATCTAATACTCTGTAATCATTTCATAATCAAATCATTTTACCGAGATCTTACACACTGGAGCTTTACATTAACATGGTTAGCTAATACCTTCAGTGAGCAGATATATTGTAACAATAGAAAAAAAAACTTTAACTGCAACATTTGACAGATAAAGTGAAATGAGCACTTGTAATGATTCCTGCTGTGTGTTTGACTCAGTGTGTGAGAGTCAGTGAAGAGCAGCAGCAGCAGCAGCAGCAGCAGCATTGGTGGTGGTGAGCAGCTCTAGTGATTTACAGCTCAGGGCTCCTCTGAGCTTTTGGCCTTACATGGCGAGACAAACAGTGAGCTACCATCATCCCCTGTGCTCTCTTCCATTTCTCTCCACCTCGACACAACCTCTCACATCTGGACTCCCCCTGATCCCCCCGCTCACTTTCCTACGACTTGCTCTCTGTCCCCTTCACACCCATTTGAACAATTCTGTGTAACTTTGGTCCCCACTTCTGTTTGGTGCAGAAACGGGTAGAATGAATGGATGGGCGCATGAATCATCCGAGTGTACAGTGTTTAGATTTTCTGAGCCTGTATGTGTCAAAGCACTTGCGTTCATTGGAAGCGCAGGAGGTCTGTTCACATGTTGCGGTGATTCAGGGAGCCACCGTCTCCTTTTATAGCAGAAGAATGGGGATTATTTACACATGCAGTCAGGGTCACAGCCCTCACATCTATTACTTGACTCTGACTGGAGCGACAGGCTCAGGATGCACCGCTCACAGCTCTGGAAATGGAACCGGCTGGTGGGTGTGTGGTGAGGACTGGGAAAGAAAAATTGTGAGAAACCTTTTCACTTTCAAGACTTGAATGTTATTTGTAATGATTCACTTTGTTAATAATTGAGATATTCAAAGTATCACCTTCATGAAAAGGAAATCCGTCACATGTTAAATCATTATGTGAGACTTCATTAGCGTATAATCACATACTCAAAGGCTGATCATTAACTTTACCTCCAAAGCATTGATGGAGGATAAAGATTGACAATGTGTCTCCAATTCCTTCCCTGACGGAAATGAAGCCAAGGTATCTCGGCTACAAATGCTGTCATCTTGTGCCAATTACACAAGTTGGAGCAAGAGTCTGTCCAAGAGAGGAGTGTCCAAAAGGAGGAATTTGCATTGATAATCAATTCTGTTTACAGCACATCAACACCAGCGTGGTCTCTTATCACCAAAAACCATCGACATAAGCGATTTTTTTTATTCGTTGGCATTTTCAATCTATATTTTGTTTTGCTTTGATGTACAGTGTCACATCAGTTGCCATGTTACTATGCATGTATGATAAGAACCAAAAGCAGTGTCTTACAATCATTAATTTTCTGTAATAACTCACTGCCTCATTGGCTGCAAAAAACTTTTGCAGACTCTCAGGAGGCAACTCAATTTGACTAATTCCCATTCATACTTAAAGCCCTTACAGTAGACATCTATTCATCAGACCTGTCTGAAAGCAACAGCACTGTTATTATCACCAAAAAAATAAAGTAACAATCTCTAAAAAAAAATAATAATAATAAAAATACAAATAACCTCCCTTCCATTCTCAGGAAGTGTTAACAGGACACACTGGCAGTCTGGATGTTTCACTGAGTCCCTGCAGCGCGTTCAGGAAGCAGCAGCTGGCGAGCTCGCTCCTCTAGTGACGGCCTTGTTTTGCAGGCACCTCAACAACAGTTGCTGCTGAGGGGAGGGGATTTCTCAGTCACACACCTACTCACATTTTCCAAGCTGGGCTCGATTGTGTGACCTTCTCACCACATGCAAACAGGCTCCTGCTGCCTCATCTACGTATTTACTGGATCATAGCATTTCTGCATGGATGACTTTAGACGTTTAGATGTCGTCACGTGGAGCATTTTCCTGGATTGTACTGCTAGTGTGCTCCGTCGTACCTGTTCCGAAGCTCTCCTCCCCACAGAGGGAACAGCGCCCGGAATCCATCAGGTTCCCAAAGTACCTCCAGCCGGTCGGGGTTTCATAAAGTGCCAGTTTCATGGCTTTGGCGACTCTACAATAGCAAAGAGGAAGAAGGAGAGAGAGTCAGAATCCAATCTGCTGAGAAGGACCCGTCTACTTTTTCGGACTCATAAACACACACGCGCTGTATTTGTCTCGGCATAACGTCCAACGCCAGCCTCTCTGCACCTCTGATGCAGAGATAAGATCACAAACAATCCTCTGACCTTTGAAATGAAACAAACCAAATGCTGTGTGGCGAGTTTGATCTGCCGCAGCTCATCCCATAATTTAATAAGGTGAAGGCAGTGAGAACAAAATGAGTTAACCTTTTGGCTGATGTTTGCTTTGAACCTGAGCCATGGAAGGAGAGGAGGACGGTGTGTGTGTGTGTGTGTGTGTGTGTGTGTGTGTGTGTGTGTGTGTG
>JAFBJT010109671.1:58317-94550 GCA_016785325.1 Chascanopsetta lugubris
GTGTGTGTGTGTGTGTGTGTGTGTGTGTGTGTGTGTGTGTGTGTGTGTGTGTGTGTGTGTAGAATCTGAGGGACAGAGGTGCAGACAGAGGAGTTGGAGCACGGAGACAGATATAATAAGACTTAAAAGTCCAAAGTTCCAGAGAAGTTAAACTGGACACAAATGAATCCTCTATTGCTATTACAAGAGGTTTATTTCTAGGTAAGAGTTAACATATCTGGACAAAAATGGAAATAACATTAAAATAAATATTATAAATAAATAACAAGCCCAATATAGAATAACATTCAAATCACCATCAATCACTCGAATATTCTGATCTGGGCACTGAGCACTTTGAAACAGAGCCAGTGCTCCACCTCTTCACTGTATCACAGGCAGAAATCTGACATATCAAACTCTGTGTTAATTAAATGTGGAAAAGTTTACATGCTTAAATTATTTAAGTTCTACACAGCAGATATGGCCAGAATATGCATGTTCTCACTTGGACATGGAAATACATGAGACACATCATGTGGTTTGACAACACTGACAGGGGTTTTGAATGAAGGGGGTTAAAGTACATCTTACACAATGGGCCAATAAGCCAAAAAAAGAATCTACATAATATTGTAAGTAAGGACCACATGTTTGTCCGACAGTGAGGAGATAAAAGTGTTTGACGATTGAAAATTCGTAATTTTTGGGTGAATGTGGCAGATCTGCCTCATGTAGCGCTTCTCTTCCATCAACCACCACAATTTAATTAAATACACATTTTGTATCCAGCGAACTGCAGGAGCTGAGGGTGAAACAATGACTTTCAGGTCGTAGACTATCGCTCGCAACCCCAACAAGATTCCAGAAAGACAAGGTATCTGCATAAAAGTCCATTGATCTTGTGGAGCTGATGAAACGGGGACAAAGTACAATTTGTGGTACTTCAACATTACCATCAAACTCACTCCATACTGAGACATTGATAGAATTCTCAGGAGACCGATTTGAACGTGTTCACTAAATATTCAGAACAACAATAAAAGTTGTTGCTCCCAAAGAAGAAAATCTCCTTTGCAGTGGGACGTCATGGGAATTCAGTGATACAGTATATATATATATATATATATGTGTGTGTGTGTGTGTGGGGGGGGGGGTGTGTGTGTGATTTGAGAGGTAGTCAAAGCTTTTAAAGAGGTGGTACAGTCTACACAGTCATCATGCACATAAATAACTACTACACTACTACACACTACAACACTACTACCCCACACACACACATCGTGCCCAGCACCATTGTTTACATGATGATGGGATAAATTACCAAATAAGAGTAAACCAGCTTCGTTCTCCTTTGGGGAAACAAGAGCTGGAACGGAAAGCCTGGAATTCCTCAAAGGGAAAAAAGAAAAATTCTGGCTTTGTGACGGGCGCTTCACGGTTCAAACGGCACGTCCGCAGTCAACAAGCACAGAGCTATGCTCTCAAACAGTGTGCCCGAAAATGCCGAAAATTGTTGAATATTAAGATTGTGAGATTGTTCAACTTCACAACATAAACTCGACAAGTTGAGCTTCTGATCTTTTTCAAACAAAATTTCACTTGGATTATTTTTCTTATGTCATAATCACCGGTTCGGGGTTTATCAAGCTGCGGAATGTAAAGATAAGGTGGATATAAACATTCACATTTAAAACCAATTCTGTGAACAGTGAAACATGTTCTGTGTGAGGTCAGGCTCAGTGGACGCAGTGGAGGCTTTGCTCTTGACAGAAATATTTTGGCAGATGAATATGACTAAAGACACGAGGAATGAACTTGGGGGATTTCTATTTAGGGCTGTAATCCCCCCGTGTGTAGGTGTGACCTCTCTGCTGCAAGTATCCTGCTCCATGGACGTTCATTTCAACTCACACATGCTGGATGTGGACAAACCGAGGAGAGCTGGATTTTAGATCTCTAACCCTAACCCTAACTCCAGATCTAAAATCATCATATACCTCAAATGTATCCACTCAACCAAGGAATGGCATTGATGCTGCTGCTTAAACATGATCAGCATCTTTGTGGAACTTCACGGTCCCATTTCAGTATTTTTGATACTGATAAGTGGAACGGCAGTTTACAAAACCAAACCAAACAATGAGGCACACCCCATTTTACTCAGTAGCCTCCATCAGGTACTCATGTCCCACTACCAAGAAATTTACACCCAGGTGATCCATTATAGGTGGCAGTGGATCAGTGGTTGGAAGCAAAGGTCTCTAGTTCGAATCCTGCTTGGACCTTGCGGCAGTGTCACTGTTACTGACAAAGAGACCCCAAATACCCTACAACCATTTCCATTTCCCTGAAATGAGCCCATTCATGTATATTTACATGAGGAGGGGGTCAGACAGGAGTAGTAAAAGTGGATATATCACAAATGGAATCTACCATAGGTTCTCCTTCATGCCCAGAAGGGTGGGGTGATGGATACAACATGCAACTTCTCCTCTAGACGTCTGGCAAAAGTTCCCTTTATCTTTCAAAATACTTGAACAACTCTCATACATTGTTTTTAGAATTCTGAATGCCTGTTAGATTAAAGTCCGTGTTCTGAGTGATTTGGATGCTTTGCCCCCATAAGGTGAAGAGCAGAGATTCTGTCTTCATCCTCCTAATCCCACACATGAGCGATCTAGTTCCCCGTCTTATTCTATCCTACATCAGTGCTTAATGAGGGGCGCGCTGAGCAATGGAGTCTTCCGAAATCTGCAGACTCAAATATCTCCAGCTTTTTAGCCTTGGCTCGATATTTGACCAAACATAGCATCCAGCGCCCTCGCTCTTCACCTCCCCCTCTGAAGAGAGCTCAGCCCCGGCTTCAGAGGCTTTACACTGGCATCCGGACAAACCATGCAGCATGCTGGAGGTTTACTTGGGCTTGAAATGCGAGTTCCCTCTTGACCTGAATCAGGAACGCTCATCAGACAACATGTATTAATTCGACACATTTGAAGGTGTCGCCTCAGTGGCCAATTCTGAAAAATTCTTGACAATAGATTTCCAGATTTCTGCAAATGGTCATAGCCGTCACCGACGGTGTTTAGGGGAATCAGTATCAAAGCTGACATAGGGTCAACACAGTTTCCAAAGCTGCGTCATGAAAAATATTTATCCTGTAAAAATATTATACAAAGTGGAAAAGTGAGCTTGTTGGGTCAGTGTTTAACTTGGCAACCTCCCGCGTCTCGACTCCTGTCAAAATACTGGAGAACAACAGGATCTGAGGCTGACGACAGCATTCACAAGTTCTTATATCTCACTTTCTTATTGTTCATTGACCCCCTCCAGGTCATTTCAGACCTGGAGGAGGAAACACAAGAAAAACAGCCTGAATGAAACGGATATGACTATCGATTGCAGTTCTACGATGGACTATGTATGTTGTGCTCTACATAGACTTTGCAAGTTTCAGTTTGGAGCCCTTTTGCCATCAGAACTGCTTTAATCCTTCATGGCTGAAACATTCCCGACATTCCTGATAGCATCACAGAGTTACTGCAGATTGATCTGCGGCACATCCATGATGGGAGCTTTTCTGGAGATCAGCCAACAACCATGGAGGCCATATGAGTATCGCCAACTTATTGTGATGTTCAAGAAACCAGTTTGAGATGGTGTGATCTTTGTTACATGGTGTGTTATCCTACAGGGAGCAGCTGATACAAGAGGATTTTACATTTACATTCAGTGAGAACACCCACGAGAACTTCAGCACATCATGTTGACAATGACTACATTATCTGCTGCCGTGTGATTGGCCGATTACACATCAGTAAGAATGAGCAGTTGGACAGGTGTGCCTGATAAAGTGGCTGGTGAGGGTATGGATTTTGTTTGTCAATTGCAACAGAGCGGCAATTCGGAGGCTTGGATGTTTTTATCGATTATTAAATTAGACCAAACATTTACAAAATTGGCAGTTGAAAGCAAATTGAATAAAACAACCTTGAATTTAAATCAAATCAATTGAGACTTCAGCTTTGTTGGTAAGATGTTACTTGAACTTGTTTAATATTAGACACAACGTCCTGTTGTATCTAAAAATAATACTTAGACGAATGTTCTGATCAAGGTTGGTGACTTCTTATAGCATTAGTCTTAAATGAATCGGTCAGAGTTTGGGGCCCCATTTATCACAGCACTGATATAATTAAAATGTAAAAGGACAAACACTCAAACAGCTATTGGGAGTCAGTTTACCATTTGGCTTATTAATACTCATTCAGGTCATCAGCATAAAGTTAGAACAAAGTTAATAATGTGTTTACATAGTTCAAGTTTGAAGCAATGATCAGTTTGAGGGATCTGACGTCATCCTGGTAACATCACTGCTTCAGTCCTTGACAGATGTTTCCTTTACCAAAAGCTCCCTCCCACTCCCTCTTCCTCTGACCCCTCCTCTGCCCTAACGGCATCATCCCTCACTTTCAATATGTTCATACAAGCAGCGACTCAGACACAGAACCCTTCAGTCCACATGATAACGAGAGATTTCACACCCCCAGTGTCACTCCCCTTCGTCCCAGTCAAACTGAGTTTCCTGCACAACAAAACAACCCTCTGCTCATCCGACGACAAATTCACGCTCTTTCCCTCTGTACTTTTCTCTCAATTCCATCTGGATACACAGCTTCACACAGTGTAAACCATCACATTCATCAGGGCTTTTATAACATGCGTTGCTTGACTACACATAAACAGTTGGGAGGACTGGTCTCTCACACACACACACACACACACACACACACACACCATCACTCTCCTAAAAAGGCCTGCAGTTGGGCCGGGTCCAGGGTCCAACACCACCCATCTGAGTACCTTCAACACTTCATAGAATTTGTCAAAGACATGCAGATATGAATGTTACTGCTGCAGAGACGACAGTGTCATGTTGAACAAAGTGATCCATGTCCTGCAACAATGTTAGAGGGGCTCATGGGAGAATGTGCTGGCCTGAGGGTGTGCAGCTGGAATAAAATGAAATATAGAAATCTTGTAAAACTGCAAAAAACCCAATATTACTGTATCTGTGTTTTATGGTATTATCTGAAACCAACATCACTGTGAAGTTTATTCAGCAGATTGCACACATGAGGGTTTCCGGGAAATTACATGAGTAGTTGTGGTAAAAAAACGTGGTCTATACAAAGAACGGATCTTAAATAGAACATCAACACAACAGTATTTCACCTAAATTAAAAGGTGAAGTGTGAAAGATTTTGGTAATTTTTGTCACTTCTGGAAACATTACAAAACAACAACATACCGACATTTTCATGAATTTATCATCACCTAGATTTACATACTGCACCTTTAAGTAGAACAACTAAATCTAAAGTAAAATGTTTATTTAATATTCATACATACAGATTCTATTTGTAGGAAAGTGAAAATTGGAAAAAGAAATATTGCTGTCTTTGCTGTCATTTGACTTGCCGAGGACAGTTCATGTATACAGTGCATGCTCCAAACTAATTATAGCTGATCTCTTGTTCACTCTTCAGGTTTAGCAGCACACTACCCTTGAGGAGCATTCTGTGGGGGGGGTTAGGGTGCAAGGGATCCCTCCGACTGAAACAATGTCAGTGAGGATAACTTTAGCCGTGCACACATCCTCTCACTCAGCACCCTCCACTCACATCTACTTTTACATAACACACAATATTTATAGGTGCCGAGTAAACGTGTGCATGTGTGTGACGATTGCAGTCTTGGTGTGTGTCTGAGTGTGTGTGTGTTGTACCTATCGAGGGCGGTGCTGGTGGCCACGCTCCTGGCGAAGCCTTTGACGCCGTGCTGCCTGAAGTAAGGGATGGCAGAGAGGTTGGCGGCCATGATGGCCACAGAATCCGCCGGGTTGACAAAGAAGCCGTTTTCTCCGAGGATCATGTACCGGTCCTTGAGAGAAAGAGGGAGCGAGAGCAAAACTATGAATGGAAATCACTTGGACTGGGTGACACTCTCCTTCATTACGTTGAATATGACCACTGTGGTTTATTTCAACAAGAATCACATGCTGCCATAAATACTCACTAACTCACTCAGTGTATGAATTTACAGCTAAAAATAATCCACCACACACACACACTACTTTCAATGGGTCACTCATGAGGTCAGTTTCTGTTAATTGTTTATTGAACTAAAGATACTCCAGTGTGTGAACCAAGGAATCACTCCAATGAGAGATGCGCTGCTCAGTGTAAAAATAAAGGGCAATGAAAGCAACTACTTATGTACTGACATCTGTTAAATTATTTAAAATTCACTTTCCACCATTCATTTTCACCTAAGTCTTACAGACTAGACATTTAACTGTGATGTTACTTTTCCAATTCGGCGCAATGCAGGAGACATATTCACCTATAGTTTAGTTTTATAGTTCTCTTTTTATAGTGTGTGTGTGTGTGTGTGTTAATAGTACTAGAAATTACTATTGGATGACACTGTGGAAAAAGTGAGTTGCTTGTTTGATAAAGCTTTACTCAGCTCCCACTGGTTTCCTTTGTTTTATCGATGAACAAACAAAAACAAATAGAAAATAAATACACTTGTCTCTGGTATCTATGGGTGGAGTTTGTGGAGGTCTTGGATTCTGTTCTGAAGAATCAAATCTGCAGACTGACTAAGTGAAGAAGTGACGGGTGCATGTTAAGACCTGGGATATCGTCATTGTCGGGAGAAAAAAAATGAAATGTTGTAAAAGTGACTTTTATGCCTGACAAAGATCTGTGGTCTTACCCCATCTGCGTCAAACGCAGCTCCGAAGCCAAACTCGCCTCCTTTCATAGCGTCCACCAGAGCGGTGGCGTACGTCAGGTTGGGCTCAGGCGGGTTCCCACCAAAATCCTCCAGGGGGACGCAGTTTACTGCAGAGTTAGCTGGGGCCCCCAACTCATCGCACAGGATCCGACGCACATAGGGGCCCATCACTGCAACACGAGAGGCGGCGTTTACCAAACAATATCGACAGCAGCTCAGCAGTCGGGCTATAAGATGAGATAATGACTTGTTTCACCTCCATTCATCGCATCTATGTGTATCTTTAGTTGATCTGGTCCTGTGAGGAGACTTTTAATGGCAGTGAAGTCAAAGATGTTTCTCAGCAGCTGTAGATAAACCTCCACTGTGTCCACGATCTCCACTGGAAACAAAGAGAGGACTATCAGAGCTGAGTAGCCGTTTATTTATTCATGTAAATCTACAAAATGACAGAGCAGTGTTGAAAATGCTGTTAATTAAATGTAATAATGCTCTAAATTATTAGTGTCATATAATTGAAACTCTGTTTTTCTTGGTTATAAACACAAACCAGAAAATATTTGATCCATAACAAGGCTTAAACAGTGTGTAAGATATAATGACATCTAATGGTGAGGTTATATGTTGCAGCTCAGTACCCACCCTTCCCTTCCACGCATGTGGTCTTACTAAAACTCAAAAAGCTGTTTCGTTTGTCCATTCCGCATAATTGTAAAAACATGATGGAACATGGCAGCAACATTTTCACCTAAATCGTACACACTGGACATTTAAAAGAAAAAGAAACGACGCTGCTTGTACCTCTGAAAGGTTTGAACTTGTTCTCCAGGTCGAACTCTTGCCTCCCCAGCCTGGAGAGGTCAATGCGGAGATCGGGGCAGATGGCGTACTCCTCCAGTGTCCGGCTCACCTGATGGATCCTGTCCATCACTGTATCCGGGGATGGGCCTGTCGGCAAAAAAAAAGAGATATTTCTAAACTCTCCGACACTGGTATTGATTTTGTCCCCCTCGTTTTTGCTTTCTCACCTCCGTTTGCGACATTAAATTTGATGCCAAAGTCTCCACCGGGCCCTCCAGGGTTATGACTGGCTGTGAGGATGATCCCACCAATGGCCTTGATCTTCCTGATGATGCAGGAAACTGCGGGAGTGGACAGGAGGCCGGAGTGGCCGATTACCAAACGACCGATCTGCAAAGCACAGAGAGGAGCTGTGTGTTAATATTGTTAACCGAAATTCGCTGTCTTTTAGTGTGAAACTTTAAGGCTACACAATCTTAAAAAAGGTCCAGGGTGAAAGATTCAAGATAATTTATTTCCATTTCTATTTTGCATTGATTAAATATACAACAGCTAAATGGATGTTTTTTCAGTACCTCTTGTTAACCTTCTATATTGACAGCTGAAGCAAATCAGCTCTGCAGAAGTTGTTGTGCTCAAAATGAAAAAAAAAAGTTTTAAATCATTTTAGATTTATTGAAAACAGAAGCATAACAGAAGGTGAAGCTGCAACATGCAACTTCTCCAACTAGATGTCTCAGAATCCTACACACAGCACCTTTACTGAAAATTATTATAGCAGGTCTAAATGTCACAATGTTCTTCATATGGAATCAACAAGGGAAATTAAGCAGAAAAAGTTTTTATTGATTTTTTGGAAATTTTAAACCCAATAGAATCACCAGCCCAATGCATCCTGTCATCCTGCAGTTGACGAATTGTGGCCCTGCTGTCAAAAGGGAATGGTGTGCCCCACCGGGGTGCCTGAATAACGGGACTGCACCTTCCATTTATAACCTATGGGCTACTTTTAAAATGGTAATACCACCAGCATCCCATAATGCCCTTGGATATCGGCTACACTTAATGAAAGTGGCCTCACTGGAGAGGAATGCTTTCTCCTTACGTCAGCGTATATCCAAGTAACATCAGGCATGTTGCGGAACAGAGCAGATACATGGGTGGGTTATCTATCGCCAATGTTTCCCCTGATTCTGGATCTTGGTCCGGTGCCATGTAGCAGGGGATCCCCCCGGGTGAGTCGTTTGACTCAGGACAGATGGAACATGGGGGTGGGGGTGGGGGCACATCAGCAGGAAAACAGTGCAGGATGGATGGAACAGCCGATAAGACCCACGTCAAGAGACAATTGGCCCTGGCCAGCAGAAAAGCGCAGCAATCTCAAAAACAAATTATATTTCCCTTCAGATTTTCCTTTGGAATGTGTCCAAGCCAATCACAGAGAACTCCGAGCAAGCGTTTTAAATAAGCTGTGGGGGATTTTCCTCCTCTCCCCATCTCTCACTCGCCTTTCCCTATTCTCCTTTATCTGCTGCTGAAGCTGTGAGTTACCTCACTCACTGACACTTTTGATAGTTGTGGTTTTACAGATCATGACTTTATCCAAAACAGTTACAGAGAGTCTGTGTGTGATCAGGAGCTGCTGTGGCTGATGAGCCAGTTACTACAAACACATGTGTATCAAAAATGAAGTGAAACAAATAGCCTATGTGTAGTCTGGCTCATTATGGTGGCTGAGGACAGTCCTATATTAAATTGACTAGGCAATGACAGTACAATAAGAGTTCAAACAATATTGTGCGTTATAACCCAATACTATATTTTAGTATTTATCCAATTCTACATTTAGTATTTGTTTTTTACAATTGAATGCATATGACATTTATCAACCAAAGAAATGTAATATCTAATTCTTGGAAACTATAAGTGGCCTGTATATAAAATTAGATAAAATAAAAATAATCCAAAAACATAAACAAAAAGTACAAACAACATAAAAACAGTTAGAAAAAATTGTGTAATGATCAGTAGTTGACACACTCACACACACACACACACACCCACACCTCCTCTTACCCCGTTGGCAGCTGCCATCTGGACGATCACCTCTATGGCAGCCCGGCTGAAGTAGCGCCCGTCACTGCCCACCACCATGGTGCAGCCCTGTCTGTCCCGCAGGTCGATGGACGACAGCAGGCTCTGGATGTAGTTCTGCAGGTAGTTCCTCTTGCCCTCGAACACCGCCGTCTTCCGCCGCAGCCCGCTGGTGCCGGGCCGCTGGTCATCAAACGGGGCTGTTTGGACCGTCACCACCGGGATGGGGCTCGTCTCCATACTGCTCTTCTGAAGCCACACAGAGGAAGATGGCTGAAATTTTGGGGGCAGAGGGAGATGGGTGAAGTGGTAGAGAGTGAAGAGACAACAGATCCACAGGGGGATGAAAAATGTTCTCAAATCCAGGGGAGAAGCATCTCTCAGAGGGGAACTTTCCACACAGCCTCTGCTCCGCTCTGCTCCTGGATGACTCCCTCTCCTTCTCCTAATAAGCCTGAACAACAGAGGGAGGAACAAAATCAGGGAGGGTCAGAATCTTCAGGGGCCACAATCAGCTGAGGCTCTGGGACAAAAATAGACTTCTGACTGATGAGGCAGGGGAATTGTTTCAGACTCATGTCTGCAACTGGACACTGGCTCTATTTGATCTGTCCACACTGCCCAGTTTGGAGCCAGGAGCTGGGACTATACACAGTCCCCCACAGGGGTTTAAAGTCAGGGAGGAGAAAGTGAGAACTGAACTGTGCAATTCTTAAAAAATGTAAACTCAATGCCAATGAATCCTCTTTGTTTCTGGATCTTTTGAATATTATTTTCAAAGAATGTTTTTGTTTTGAAATTCAAGTACAGTGTGCTACCAGGAAGCGTAACGAGGGAGAGGCGGGTCTGCATCATGTTTGCTCCAGTCTTTGGTCAACATCGCCTCCCTGAGGTAGAAAGACAGAACTGAGCTTTTTAGGAAGTCAGTTTCACCTTGGATGGATACATGAATAACAGTATTTCTCCAAGATTTAACTTTTGGTTGGGGTGGGGGCAGATGAATTCAAGCAAAGGAAAACGAATCATGGTGTTCATGTGTGTCTTTCACTGACAGGAGTCCATAAACTATTGAACATAAACACATACTTAAAAATGCAGATATTTTTGTATGCTCTTCAGGTGGTTAACATAACATATTTTAAGCATGATCTCTGTCGACTGGTGTGAGTTTGCATACCTGTGCATGTCTGCACAAATATGTGTAAAAGTGTACATACAACGGGGCAGAACGCGAGCATATCAGTCACGCAACTGATCGATTCAGACATTCGGACAACTGGGGCTTCAGAGGCTTTGTTTGCCATTGTACGCAGGCTAAGAGGAGCTAACCTCTGCTGGACCTTCCCACCTGGTCACCAGCAAGCTGGCTGGCAAGGGCCCTAAAGAGGCCGCCACCCTTTAAGGCTGCTACAGCAGACAGAGCATTTCAGTCTTGCAACTGTTCGATAGGGACAACTGAGGCTTCAAGGGCTAGTTTTGCTTTGGTAGACAGTCATAAAGAAGCAAGAACATCTGCAGAACGCTCCTGACCAGTCACCAGGTAACTGGTCAGAAAGGGCCCTGTAAAGGCAGGCAACCTATAAAAGCTGCAAAAGCAAAATGAGCATATCAGTCAGGCAACTCATGTGGTTGTATTATTTGGACTCCATCAAAAGGTAAAGTGAGAGCTTTATGGATGTTTTCATATGATGACACTGTGATATTAGCACTTTCATTTCCATCAAGAAAAAAAAAATAAAAAAAAAAAATAACTTTCTTTACCTTGACATATCATGTCAGCACCTGTGTCCAATGGGACTTAAAGCAGTCTGCATCACCTATCCTATCCCTCCTGTAGATCTTTGCTTGTGTTGTACGTCACGTTGGATAAAAGCATTTAAGTAAATTGTAGCTATTCAGTGATGTCTGGTGATGTTACAGATGAACCCCTCATCCATCCTTCCCCTCCATGCATGTTGGAGAAGATACGGAAGCCTTCATTTCGAATCTAACAATATAAACAAATATACCAATATAACAGCCTCTGTAGAGAGGACCTGCTCTTAATGTTTACAGTGATACAAAACCTCACTCTAGACTAATAAAACTTAATGTTCAGACATTCATGTGATTAAAAGTGCATTTGGTGAACTCTAGAGGTGATGTTGCAAGTTGTATCATCACCTTAACCTCAACATGCAGAACCTATGGTAGACTTCAGTTGTCAGTATTAGTGTTATTTCGAATAGATAAAATGTCGATTCAATGAGGAGCTGAGGCCATTTGCAAGGTATTAGACCTAATTAGCTCAGTCTGTCCTTCCTTTTTCTCTCAATGGTTGTATGTCATAGTTGTACTGAAAAAGACCAGACTACATAGCTCTCTGAACAGTAATAATTCATTCATTCTTAGAACAGTGCTGACAGAGCTGTACTGACCTTAGGAGCTTGCTGGATCTTGGGTTTCTTCAAAAAGCGTGTGATTCCTCCTTTCTCTGCTTTGAGACGCTGAGAACACACAAACACATTAGTCAGTAACTGCACACCGAGCTCATAGAAACATGTCTTTGTACACTTACATGTTGCTCTTCCTTCATCCGCTTCTCTTCTTCCTTCATACGCTTCTCCTCCTCTTTCTTCCTCTTTTCTTCCATCTTGGCCCTGAGGAAAATGTAGAGAAGACTCATTTCATCAGATAGTTCACTTTCACAACAGGCCTTGTGTATAAACCTCGATCTTAGAGACAGTGTATCAACCCACTCCAACTTAGATTTCCGTAGCTCCTCTTTTGCTTTCAACTTTTCAGCCTTTTCCTTTTCTTCCTTCTCTTTTTTCTCACGTTTCTCTCGCTCATCTTTTTCTTTTTTCTCAAGTTTTTCCTTTTTTTGTTCCTCCTTCAGTTTGCGAGCCTCTTCCTTCCTCTTCTCTTTGGCAGCTTTAGCCTCTTCCCTCTGCTGTTCCTTCTCCTGGCGCAAACGAAGCCGGTCCTCTTGTTCTTTCAAACTCTAAGATCACAAATATTGCGGGGTTTTTTTCTTTTTACAAGAACAAAAGAAAAACAACAGACAAGTGAACAGAAACTACTATTCACTCACCCTCAACGAGCGTCTTTTGATCTTCTTCTCCTCCGTCGGTACCTTGGGAGTCGTCTTTGGCTCCTGCAATGGGGAAAAGATCATCAGACCCACTTCATGGCACTGATATTTGACCATTTCTATGATTTCTTATTACATGGATCATATTCCACAGTTCTTGTATGTGAATGACAGCTAACGATTCCAGGAAGCCATTGTCACAGTACAAGTAGAGGTACATGTCATATATAATCGACTGTGATGAAGCAGGTGATAACAGGAGAGAAACTGTTGATTCATGTTTACTTGTGCAAATGACATAATGTCATGGAGCACATTGTATCGAAATTGTAATAAATGCTAATCAAACACTTTTGCCGATGACAAAAAAAAAAGAAAAAAAAAAAAGACGGTGTCTGTCTATCATCCATCCTCCCGGCGGAATTTGTCATTTGATTGGGTACAGGGCAAGTGAGACACAGAGACACACATACACAGAATGCCAGAAAGAGAGAGAGACAGAGACACGGACACAGACACACAGCGAGCGAGAGACACACAGAGAGCGAGAGAGAGACTGAGAACTCCGGTCTGCAGGAGGGAGCAAAAGAGCACAGGAGAGACAGTCGTGTAGGCAGAGCGGGAGCATGGTAAAGAGGGAAAGAAATGGAGCGAGAGGGGGGGGGGAGACCACTTAGCAGTTTGCAAAAATATTAAAAACCTCTGAAATTGACAGTGACAGGTCCTCAAATTACCTATTTGTCTTTCTGCTATATTTTTGATAAATATGCAGGCTTTTGATATATATATATATATATATATATATATATATATATATATATATATATATATAAGTTGCCATCCCCAGGTGTAGGTAGATTGTTTTTTACTTGGTCAATTGAAAAGTAGCTTGCATGGCGAAAAAGTGTGGGCATCTCTGCTCTAATGAATGAGTGAAAACACACATGGTTCATCTTTAACAACACCGAGTAAGGTAAACACAGAGCAGAGAGGTGTGCGTACTGTGGGTGTGGTGGCAGACGTGGCCTCCTCAGTCCTGGACCTCTCTGGGGAGGTTTCAGATGTAGAGCTGACAGATGAGGTGGACATCATGGACTTGTTTCCTGATTCTTCCTGCTCTTCCAGTTCACTGTCAGAATCCTGTGTTGTGTCGAGCTGTGAAACGGATACCGATTGATTCCCGGATTCATCCTGCACCTCCTCTTCATCACTCTCAACTGTACAGTCTACAGTCAGGGGGTGAATGTTATCAAGTTCGTTGGCTTCCTCAGAGGAGAGAGTTTGGTCTTTGTCCTGAGGCTCGTCTGATGTTTGGAGACGGGGAGAAGGAGGAGCAGGCGAGGCCAGGCACTTCACAGGAGAACGGGTGTTGTCCGAAGTCAGATCTATTACTACACTCTCCTCTGAGGTGGCAGAACGCTTTCGACTCAGGAAACCATCAAGGGGCCCGCGGCCATTAACCAGGGGTGGTCTGGGGACAGGAGAGGGGTCATTCTCGTTTTCCCTGTCTGGGAGTTGAGTGAAGGCTTGAACACAGGGGCGTTTAGGTGGATGGTTATCTTTAGGTTCGGAATTCAGGCGCTTGAATGGGAGACGAGCTGAGGGCAAAAACAAAGAAACACTGAGTCACTTCATCACAGCTCAACGTTTTATATCAAGATGCTGTCATACATTATATATCACAGGGGTTCCATAGTGGGGCTCGTGAGATGCTGGGGGGTGTTACGGGATGATTTTCAGAATCCCCTTGATGAACGGGGGCAAAACTAGACTCAAAGGGTGAGCACGGCATTATCAGGGTGTCTCTACTATTAAAGGAAAATATTGTGTTCTCTAACAGTTAGCGACATAGTCATTACAAAAATCTAAATTTATACCACAATGTTTACATGTTTTATCAGTGATATAGTTTATTAAGTTTGCACATGACATGTGCACTCAGAAGTTACATGGAGATGCTTTTATCTTATCTTATTCATATGGAAAATAATATCGAAAAATTCAGAGAATCTGAGTTTTGTTGTACTGTATAACCCCAATGAATCCTTCAATAAATATATTGAAATAAAAAGCATATCATGGCTTTCAGGCTGTTTGGTTCTTTTGTGTTATTGCGTTGCCTTTGTTTGATTCTTTTCCTCAGTGGAGGATGGACAGTGTACAATTAATAATTTGATTCATTTCCTCTTTATAATTTTCTATGTTTTTGTTATTGAACAAATCCCCAGGTTTCACAAGCTTTAATGATGGAATATACACTGTAACAGTGTATTGAATTTGGTAAAATATAGTGATGAACCTATGGTGGTCAAACATTCAGGAAATTACTTTGTAGCCAAATTCTGCCATTGTAAATCATTTGACCTGAAATGTACATTCTGCACCTGTAATGATCACTGTACATGCAAGGTATTGGACAGCTATTAAACCCTCTTATTCTGTGTTTGTCGATAATATTGGATGTTTTATGATATAATATGCATGAAACTGAAAATCTGAAACTTTAAATTTACCTTGTATAAGTTTCTTGTTGGCATTATTACTTGGTTTACACTCCATGCCTGAAAAGAAGAAAACAACACATCAGAAAATCATACATGACTTCACCTCATCACATCAGAGTGAAATAATGAAGCTGTGGTGAAAGTGTCATCAGACAATCAGAACCTGTCTGCTGTGATGTTCGATGAGCACAAAGACCAGTTCACACACAAGCTTCTACAGTGTTGTTGTCATAAGAGCAATGGAACCATTCAGAGAGAAAATTCTGTTTGAATGAAGTCTGCTAAGCAGTTTACTACAGGTCATCTTCGCTGAACAAGTGGAAGACTCCAAACCTGTATTTTTAGATTTTGATGCCTTTGATTTAAAGTTTTGAAACATTTGCCTAACATTCGGTGAGTGCCTTTGATTTGTGAGGTTGGACTGATAGAAATATTTATGTCAAGCTCCCCCTCTTCATTTTGAAGTGAATTGTGTCAGAACGCTAACGCTGGTGCCTGGTTTTCCCTCCCGCCAACAACCAGTCTGTGCTCGGTGCAGCAGGCCTGGGCTGACCCACGGGGCACGGCAGTGTCGTCAGGCAAACGGTGTTCACCTGGATCCAAACACCACTAACACATAACTCCCCCAGCAGCTGTGGGTGCATGTAGCATTGAATCACAGCCAAGATGAAGGTGACATGGACACGGTACTGAGTGGGTAGTGTATGAGCTCACCTGCGGCTCCGGCTCTCATGTCTCGTGCTAACCACTTTAGTCACTGCTAGCATGTCTAGCTGGTGCGTTAGCTTCACAGAATTAGCATCTCCACGGGACCCCGCACGGAGCAAAACGCTAGCAACAAAGCAAAGCGGCTAACACACTCCACCGCCTGGTTCGTCGCTTACATTTCAACACAAAACACGAATAATGATAATTAAAAACACAATGTGGGTCGTGTTAGAAACATAACTTTGGTGTTAACACGTCGACGAACCGGTTATGACAGTAGATATTAGCAGAGCCGGTGTAATGTCGAAGCCCGTTTCCGCTAACGTTTGGCTTTAGTATTACTTTAAGTTCGCCTGAAACTAACAATATATAACACCCCCACCACCACACTCGCACTGAGTCTCGTTTGACCCCGAAGAGAAACGTAGTGAGAGGAAACGTAGCTTGAACACGGACTGTCCTTGTTAGCACGGTAGCAGTAGCTGCTCACGATGGATGTTTGATACGTTAAGTGTTTCGCATTAAACATGAAACCTCCATCTGGAGCCACTGACAACAGCTCAACGCTAACTGCAGCAAACCAGTCTGCTGGTCCACTTTAACACAAGGCCCAGTGTATAATGTTTACAGAGAGTTTGATACTTTATTTTGGTGGTTTCATAGAGTCCTCTGGTTTTCATACATTCCAATAGTAAACACAATAATTATATACAAATATATGAGTATTTGCAAGCAGACGACGGGGCACCGACATTACCTCTGCTGCGGGGTGTGGGTGCTGCCAAATGTCCGTCCACAGAGAAGCTTTCCGCCGCCAACATCCCAAACACTGCAGAGGAGCTCCCCACGTCCACGTCTCTCTACTGCGAGACCAGCGCAGAACAACCGGAACAACTTGTGTAAACACACACCAACAACGTCGGGAGACGATCGAAATGTACGCTGCTATTGAGTCGGCACGTTATTCTGAGCTATTTCACAGAAACCATGACGGCCTTCTTCCTCATCTCCCACACTCTCCGTCCGTCACCCGCCGCCTGCCTCGCGCTCCTCAGTCGGAATTGGCGGGAGTGAGTGGCTCGCTTCTATTGCCTCCTCTGATTGGTCAACATGAAGTCACGGTGCTCTGCTGTGTGCGTTTCATTTACACACCCGAGCGCGAGTATTTAGAAGGCTCCAGGTGAACGATAGCCGAACCGAGGACTCAAATATCAACGGCACCATAACAAGTCACCGGGAAAACCAGCTGCACGAATGAAACACCTGAGGGTCTACGTCATTTGGTAACATATAGTGATGAACCTATGGTGGTCAAACATTCAGGAAATTGCTTTGTAGCCAAATTCTGCCATTGTAAATCATTTGACCTGAAATGTACATTCTGCACCTGTAATGATCACTGTACATGCAAGATATTATTGGACAGCTGTTAAACCCTCTTATTCTGTGTTTGTCAATAATATTGGATGTTTTATGATATAATATGCATGAAACTGAAAATCTGAAACTTTAAATTTACCTCGTATAAGTTTCTTGTTGGCATTATTACTTGGTTTTACACTCAATGCCTGAAAAGAAGAAAACAACACATCAGAAACCATCTGTGCTCAAGACACAGTACCCGCCACATCCATGCAACCAAGTGTGATAATCCAACGCAGTCTTTCAGACCACACCCCCTGTCACATGGTCCACCTCTTGTGATTAGTCACAGCGTTTGGCTCGACGGAAGTTGGGGTTGCTGTATTTAACGAAAGTGGAATACCGACATTTCAGCATCTATTTTAGAAATAAATCTTATGAAGTTACACAAATCAGTAGAAATAAGTTATTACGAATGATATAATCAGATATGTATTCTATCTTAGACAGATGGAGAAAGCGTGAGTCAGTTTTATTCCTATTAATAAGAAAGTTAAAACACAAAAAAGGAATTAAGTATTTATTCCAGAATCAGTCCAAGACACGTGCGAGTGATCTGCTTTAAGGTGATGTGGATGTGTTATTACCACGTTCGTACACGTTATAAAGTTATACCGCTCATTTCATGGGTGGGATTCGTGTTGGCAGGAATCGAGGATGGACAATCATGCGTTTCCCATTTGCCGCTCACGTGCATCCTGGGAGTTGTAGTCTTCTCACTGCGGGGCCAGTTGACTGTACGCACCTCCAGAACTACAGGGGCAGTAGTGACGCGCAGGCGCATTGAGTGTGAGGCTGTGCTGTGAAAGCGTTTACTGAATGACTCCAGGAGCTCCACGGCTGTCGACGGAAACGTGGTAAAATTGACGCATTTAGTTTGTGTTTTACGTTGTGTCGTTAACCTCAAGGCGTTCTAATGTTATTTGTGTTATTCCAACATCAAGGGGCTACATGTGATGACGTCAGGGCGCGGCACATAGACAGTTAGCCTGTGTGTCCAGCTGCTATGTTTACCTGATTAAAAGTTAGCATGTGACATTTAAACATGGCTACAGTTTGACGAACAGTGTTTACATGCTGTTACAGTTAGTTCATAGTTTTAATGAACTTGTAAATACAATATAATGAATGACTGTGTGCTTGTGCTTGAATTCAAAGAAGTTATACTCCTTTAAACTAAAGGTGTTTAAAACTGCTTTAGGCTTTCTGTCTGGCATCATGACGCCTAACTTTAATTTGTTTGTTTTCTAATTCAGGAGACAGCTGCAATTCAAAGATGGGAGGTTTGTCACCCATCCGTCTGCCCCCCCCCCGCCCCCCCCCCCCCCCCCCCCCCGTAGCATTTGTCCATACAGTAAAATAGCTGTGTGTGAATGTTTGTCTCTTGTGTTTCAGAGCGGGTGAATAACTTCCCTCCTCTGCCTCAGTTTTTGAAAATCAAACCATGTTTCTATCACAACATTGAGGAGGAGATTCCTGCTCCTCACCAGCAGTTGGTGCGCAGAATCTACACCCTGTGGATGAGTGAGTGTTTGAACAAGTGAAGAATGACGACATCATCCTCTCTTTGTCTTTGCTCATGTCTCTCTCTCTCTCTCTGTCTGTCTCTCTGAAGTGTACTCTGCGACACTGTGCATGAACGCCATAGGATGCATCGCGTGGTGGGCTGGAGGGGGAACTGCTTCAAACTTTGGCTTCTCCCTGCTCTGGATCATCCTCTTCAGCCCCTGCAGTTACACCTGCTGGTTCAGACCTCTCTATAAAGCCTTCAGGTTGGTTATGAACTCAGTTTGTCACAAACCAAAACATGACTTTCTTTTACCCTAACCCTAACTCTGGGAACACCCTGACCCAAGTCTGTGAATGTCATTAGAATTAACCTGATATCCGTTTGCTACCAGGTCGACCCACGTGTTGACAACCAGTTGGAGGATGTGGCATTACACCAAATATAGAGCAACACCTGAATTTCTAGTCCTCTACTGTTTGATGATTTGTTATTCTCTTTTCTTATATATTTGTTTTTTTTTGCAGGGCTGACAGTTCATTCAACTTCATGGCCTTCTTCTTCATATTCTTCCTCCAGTGTGTGCTGGCTCTCGTCCAGACTATAGGCATATCTGGATGGGGAACATGGTGAGTAGCAGCCGTACACGTTCTGTACAGAAGAATGACATGAAATACACATAAATATAATTAAAACAAGTTAGAAGACCTAAACATGAGAGAGTAAAATGAAAATATAAAGCCTGTCTGATGTGGAGGCACAGGTCTCCTCTTAGACTCACAGGAGCAGCTGATCAGCTGACCTGAGGAAGTGGGAGGAGTTTATTGCTGTAGGTCAGTAAGGTCAGAGAGGTAGGGCGGGGCTAGATCATTCAGTCATTTAAACACATAATAAGGGATCCTAAAACAGACAGTTCTGTACCGGCTGCAGTCAGGAGACAGAAGAGTCATGTACCCCTCATACAGTATGTTACAGAAATTGTATTACATCTTGATTCTTATAATATTCACTCATATTCATTCACATTTCTCTGTGTGGTGGTGCTAATACTCCAACATTAGACTTCTGAATTCTTAGGATTTAAAAATGTAACTAACACTTTTTCTTATTTGTGTGGTGATGTTTCCCATCATGTAAACTGTGCTTCTTATTTGTCTCACCAGACTTCCATAACTTATTGACCCTCAAATCATTTGCGCTAGTCAGTTCCTAGTTTCTCACCGTTGCTGCAGTGTGGTCTGTAAATGTTCATGCCCACTCAGTCAGCTTAAGATCGACCACAAGCCACATCTTCTCTTTCACCTGTGCATGTGCAGACCACACACAGCAGTCACAGTTAGTTCACATGAAACTAGTGTTTGGATGACAGGCTGTTGAAGTGTTATCAGTGTAAGTGCCAGTTTAAGTTATCAGTTCAAGTACTAATCAGTGCCATTAACTGAACATTGCTTGAGTTAACAACACTGTGACATGAATAGACAATAAGTCAGGATCACAACAGTGAAATAAAACCATGTTTGTGTTGAATCCACTTTGCTGTGAACTAACCGTCACTCCTCCATCTCACTCTCACTTTCACACTCTCACTCATCACATGGAAGCGGCTGGATTGCTACAGTGATGTTTTTCAGCTACAATGTGGGCTCAGCTATCGTGATGCTAATCACCGCTCTGCTCTTCACTCTGGTGACTCTTTTAATGGTTCTGGTGCTCCTTAAGGTCAGTATACACACACACACACACACACCCACACCCACCCAGCTGGTGCACCGTGTGCTGAGCTTGCAGTAGTGTCCTGGATTCAAATCCTATCAAAAGGAAGTGACTACCTGTTTCCTTCTCCCTCTCCCTCCTGACAGTTCAAGGATATACTACCATGAACAAAAGTGTGTAATACTTTATCAATGAATGATAACCTTAAGAATTCTCATTGCTGAAGAACGAGCCCTTTATGTTGACATCAAGAGCAGGACTTGCTCCTCTCAGCATGTTGCTCCTCCAGAATGGACAAACTGAACATGTTTGCGAGTGTGAATGGTCTCTGAGGGTCACAGAGACATGCAGTGAACTACACAACCAGCTTCAGCTCACGTCTACACTTGGAGCCTTGATTCACACATTGAAACTTAAAGGAGACAAATGCAGATATTGATCCAGTCTCTCTTACCGTTGATTTCCAGGTGCACAGAATGTACCGTGGTGGTGGAGGGAATCTGGACCGCGCAAGGGAAGAGTGGAGAAGCGGCCTGTGGAAGAGTGCACCAGTGAGGGAGGCAGGGTTCAATGCTGTGGCTCAGACAGCCCAGGGCCCCACTTTGCCCCAGTACCCCGCTGCTGTGCCCAGTTACCCCGACAACAGTCAGTGGTGATAGCCTGACATCACCCATAGGTGGCAGCAGAGAGCTGATCATCGCTGTGGTGCACATGAAGCACTGGAATGTCCCACATCATTTCATCTCTACTGTGCAAATGTTTTATATTACATTCAGATGGTTTTGAATGGGAGGGGCTAAGATTAATCATTTGTGTTATTTCAGCGGGGCGTGTTAAAGATCCTCCCTATGGTCTTAATTCTAAATGATGCCATTCCATTTCAGATTTGTTTACACGTGGGTCATTAAAATAAATCAGAGATTTACTCATGGATGTGAACATCGGAGATTGTGATGGTGTCAAACATCCTGAGAGCAGTGTGATGAGACTGTGCCTTATGGAGCCTCATGAGAGGATTGATGTTTGTGTTGAACTTGGATCTGAGATAACACACAGGCTGGTTTGTTTTTGTTTTTGTTTTCATTTTGCAACAAGAGAAAGTGTTCCAAGTCTTAAACCTGCAAGTTTTTTAATCCGAAGGATGTATTATTGTCTGTGTCGCATGTGTTTTCTTATTTCTTAATATATCCAGACTATCACTAACCCTGAAACACGCTTCACACTGCTCTGCATGTGAACTCTGACTCCACCTCTGCCTTAACCACCCTCGTCTGCTGAACTGGATTTATGCTTCAGTGAAGCGACATGTTGAAACATTTCAGTGGTTCTTTTCTGTGATTGGTCATTGAGCAACTGATCTGCACCTGAACCACCTGTGTCTTTGTGTTTTGATCGGGTTGAGCTGAGCCACACCCTGAGCTCAACTCTGCCTCAGTGTCTCGCTCTTCTCTAATCTGCACCTTTTGCTTTAGTTTGTCCTGTGAGAGCAGCTCCTCTGTGTTTGTGTTGTGTGCATGTATTTCATCATGGGAGAGGAGCTGCACTGGAGTCTTTAATTTCAAATATACTGACATGTGACCAATACTCACATTTCACACAAATATAAAACGAATGATTTTCATTCATCTTCTGACTGAAGATTCAAAAGCACCAATTGGAAAGAAACGGTGCCAATCTCATTTATTTTACGTTTCTTGTCAAAGTGCTAAAATGTAGTATATAGGTTTTTTCCCCACTTATTTGATTAGTCAAATTATTACACATGTGAAAACAAATAAAATGTTGCAATATTTCAATAAATATTCTTTCTCACGTGTTGGAGTGAGGAATAGAAACATGAGTGTCTGCTTCATGAAAGAGTGTTGATACAGCCCCTCTGAATTAGTTATATTCTCTTCATCCATACACAGTGATATTATTGTAATGAAAACATCTGTTTTATACTTTCTTGTACAAAACACCCCCTCAATTAAATCTGTGGTGGAAGTAGTATTTGAATGTTTTAAAGTAAAAGAAGTTAGTCATCTTATTCTCAGTGTGACACCTGAAACACATTGTGCCCATTACAATAAGGACCAGACATCCATTCATAAGACTTTGAATAAACAAAGACAGTCTAATATATGTATCTTTTATAAAAAAATAACGTATATGTACATTTGATTTCTCTGACTTCTCCAGAGACGAAGGAGTCATTGTATGTACCAGCTTTACAAAGTACATGTATGTCACCGTTACTCAGAGCGTCGCCTCCTGTTCAACATACAACAAACATGCACAGTAATGGACAGGTGTCAGGTGTTTCATGCTTTAGATGAAGACCAATGATGTCATCGTTAGAATCTAAGAGACAAACTGAAAACACATGAGGTTTATATGTTGACAAGTCATGAGCCATCAAAGAGTTGGACTGCACAGGTGTTTTTTCTGTTCGTACACACGGGGCATCTACAGTGTGTGTGTGTGCGCGTGTGTGTGTGTGGCTCCATCCTTGCTTTAATCTCCAAATGAAGGTTAGTTTTTATTGTTCTAACAGGGTAATTTGTGTGTGATTGACATGTGGTCAATCACACACAAATTGTCACAAAATGTCACTTCTGGAGTCTCACAGGAAGAACAGGGTGAGCCTGTGTGTGTACACATCATGGAGGTGAAGCTGATGTAACATTGACTGAGTGACATCATCAACATTCCTAGATTAGTGAGGTACAACGTTCCCTCTGTATCACCTGTGTGTGTGAGTGTGTGTGTGTGGTCAGTTCTTTAACAGCCACCCTGAGATAAAGGAGGATCACAGATGAATCATTAACATGAGCATGAGTCCTGGTTCAGGCTTCATGCCGTATCTGATTATGAAAACATTAAAAGGTGCAGTGTGCAGTTTCATCGCCATGTTTATAAAATACCAGCTTCACACATGCTGCATACTACACCTTTAAATCATCCCATTACCTCTCCCCATTCCCCTGTTGTGTTCAAGGCCCTCATAACAAAAAATATATATAAATAAAATATAACAAAAAAGCTGACATCTGGCTTTAAATAAATAGTTGAAAAAGCAAAATGCCTTGGTTACACATGTTACACAACATGTATTGTCTGTACACATGTTACATGTATTCATGTTACATGTACTCACATGTTGTCGTAGAAAAATAAAAATATTGATATAAAATGTTTGCAGCAGGTGACGCTGTGGAGATGCGTCTCCTCCCATGTTCAAATCTCGGACTCATCATTGATGAATCCCAGACCGTCCAGACTGGAGATGTTGGTCCTCGGTGCGAAGGGGTGCTCGTCGTTCCCTTTGAAGTCCACAGCCACGTGATGATCATTGGCGAGGGGGCGTGTCCCCGGTTCCAGCAGCATCACTTCAGCTCTGTTGTGAATGTGCGTGTACTCGCACGATGCCTGCCTCTTCACCTCGCCGTCAGTGTGACCCTGCAGCACCGGCGCAAAGCGAAAACATGCCCGGCGCCCACCGCTCCACATGCAGAGTATGACCCCCATCAGGGCCACGCACAGCAGAGAGAGCAGGGCCACGCCCACCTCTAGACCCATCACCCTGCCCCCATCGCTCTGCGTTCCTGTGTATGGTGGAGTCTGATCGTTGTCCTGGTCTGATTCTGACCCCGCCCCTGACCCCGGCCCTGACCCCGGTCCTGACCCCGGTCCTGACCCCGGCCCTGGCGTGTCCAGCATGTGTGGAGGTGGTGTGAGGTCAGTGGGCGGAGTGGAGGTGTGGCCCACTCTGTGGTCAGAGTGTAAACGATAAATAGCCACAGTCGTCGTGTACGATTTGTCCATGACCTCCTCCACCGACATGCAGGTGTAGAGGCCGGCGTCTGACTCCGTGGTGTTGAGGAGGAGGAGCCCGCCGCTGTAGATGTAGTGTCTGTGGTCAGAGTGAAGACTCCGCCCACTGAGACGCCAGCTCACCTGTGCCAGGTTCGACTTCAGCTGGCACGGTAGCTGGATGTTGTTCTGTGGGATGAGGGGGACGTCCACAGCTGCCACTGGATCTGACACATACACACACACACACACACACACACACACACACACTGTCAGTGGCTTGTGTGATGGATGACAGGTGGACACACTGGACGTGAGTGTACCTGGCTGAGGACAGTGCGAGACGTCTCCTTCTGTCAGACTCTGCAGTGCAGTGTGTGGGGGCGGAGCTAAGGTGTGGACCAACACGCAGCTCGCAGTGGACACGTCCCATGCACAGTACGGATCCCGGGCCAGAACACAGTCCATACATGAGTCATAGTGACTGCAGTTGCTGAGAGGCATCTGGACCACACCACACTGTGAGCCTGCATACAGCTGACCCTACACACACACACACACACACACACACACACACACACACACACACACACACACACACACACACACACACACACACACACACACACACACAGTATGTCACTACATGGCGATATATGATTAGAATCTTTGTGGACAGTTAGAGGAAAGTGACAGTGAGTGTCACATGATGTCATGTGTCATCAGCAGTTACCCTGGTGGAGGACAGACGCAGGACGTTGATTGGCTGAGACGTTTCAAACAGCTGAATCTCCTCGATGATGAACATCTTTCCTGCGTAGTTCACAGCCTTCTGAACATAACCATCTTCTGTTCGGGACAAAGACAAAAAAAAATGTTTAAAAAAAACAAACATTTCATGTTTGTCATTGTTTACCTCGCAGGTCTGTGGTGGATGAAGCTATACAGTAAATGTGTTATTATTAAACTTAAACTTTGATTGACGCTCATTCTCTCAAGAAATGTTAAAGGTGCAGTGTGTAAGATTTTTTTTCATTTTTGTCTAAAAAGATTACAAAACAATTACATACTGACATTTCTCTGAATTCATAATCACCATAATGTCTTTTTTTCAACCCATTAATGTATATTTACATGAGGGGCGGGTCCTCTCTACGCGGGCTGCCATGTTTTTACAATAGCCCAGAGTGGACGTACTAAACATCTTCTGAGTTTTAATGACAGCTGAAGTCGACCATAGTTTCTCCTGCATGTTCAGAAGGGTGAGGTGATAGATACAACATGCAACTTCACCAATAGATGTCACCAAATCTTACACACTGCACCTTTAATAGTAATACAAGTTTCAGTGAAATCTCCCACATCAGCTGTGTGACATCAAACACTTATCTACCGGTTCCAATGAACATGACGGCGTGTGTCTGTCCGTCCAGAGCCAGAACTCTGTCCACCACCAACCGGGTCAGCAGAGCTCCTCTCTTTACCAGCAGGGGGCGTCCAGTCAGCGGACGGACGGCCTCGTCCATGAGGGGGCGGTCTCTGATGAACTGGAGGGTTTTGTCAGGAAGGTCCAGTGACCGGTTCATCCCCATGTGACGGGCCAGGTCGTCCACACACTGCAACACACGCACATACGTGTACAGTGAGGAGGAGGAGGAGGAGGAGGAGTCCATCACGCCTTTAACGTTCCATACCATGGTTACACTCACCGCTCCCGGTCTGGGGACGGGCACCTCTCCAGTGTACATCACCCACTTCACATGGGACGTCTCCACGGCAACGGGAGTCTTAAACTTTCCTTCATTGAAAATATCTCTAATGGAAGAGATGCTGTACGCACAGACTGCGGAGAGCTGGGACACGCTGCTGTGACGTCACCGCACATGAGACAGATAGGCAGGCAGACAGGCAGATAGAGAGAGAGAGAGAGAAAGAGAGAGAGAGAGAGAGAGAGAGAGTGAACTGACTGTCCGCTGCAGGACACATCCGTGTGTGTGTGTGTGTGTGTGTGTGTGTGTATACTGACGACTGTGGAGTGAAGACAGCGTAGAACACACTCCTCCTCCAGTCCTGGTGCCTGAGCAGGAAAACATCCTGGACGATGGAGGGCAGACTGGGTTCAGGGAGGGAACAGTCCAGAGCTGCTTTCACAAAGGACGTCCACTTCCTCTGCAGTGTCCGCTGACCGCCCATATCACCCTGAACACATACGCGCGCGCGCGCACACACACACACACACACACACACACACACAGAAAGTCATGTGCACACATTCCCTTCGACAATAACAAGCAGACCTGTGTCAGATAGAACTTTGTTTCATTAGCTCCATAAAGGAGGTTGATTTAGCTCCATCGGTGATTTGTGAGCATCGTCATTTCATAAAAAGCAAAACAACACTATAAAAAAACAATGAAACACCAATAAAACAAACAATGACACAAAAGGTAGAGGTTGGACATCAGCCAAAGAAGAATTCATGAAATGTTTGTACTTGGGAGCAGATCCAGGATTGTTTACCCTCGCTTTCTCGAACACAGTAATATTTAAAATAATACTTTAATTGATTTTGATTAAAAGTACAGTGTGCAGTTTCTTTTTTTCCATTTAAAAAACTCATTCAAAAGTTTGCTCTCCCCATCATCTTTAATGAGATACCAATGTGTGGAGGAGCGTGTCCCTGCAGAGGTGCTTATATCCACACCAGGACAGCGGCGGCCATGTTTCGCCACCATGACCATGACTTTGAGTGGATCAGAATGAACAAACTAAAAACACCTCAAGGTTCCATAAGTTCTCCCCTGTACCTAGAGGGCAGGGTGAGGAGAAGATATCCCTAAACCCTGCACATTGTGCCTTTAATGGTCCCCCTGGTGGGGAGACAACATAATCTAAGGTGGTTTGAAGTTGATTACAGAGAACTGAAACGAGGTCTGGCAGCAGAGGAGCAGGTTCGTTACCTTACAGACTCGGGCCACTCGGGACACGCCCACCTTGCTGTGGAAGTCGTACTCCATGGCGTTCTCACTGAAGAAGAGGTAAACCTTATCATCGTCACCATCGGCACTGCCAACGCTCTCCTCCACAACGTCCATGGAGACAAAGTTTGGTTCTTCGAGCGCAAGAATGAAAAGCAAGAGAGAAGAAAGATCAAACCATCAGATGTTAGAAGAAGGGCCGAGTCGGCTCTTCTCAAACCTGAACATCAGGATATGAAATGTCTCTCACCACTGAGCCACGAGCTCTTGAACTCAGTGCGCAGAGCCACGTCTGAGCTGCGCAGCACCACCGGCTCTGAGCCCAAGAAGTTGATGGACGTGGCAGAGTACAGGTCACTTCCTGTTGGACAGAAACCAGGACAACCTTTAGGACAATGTCCGTTTACATGGACACCAATGAAGTGATGGAGCAAAGAGGCAGCACTGACAGAACATCAAGTCAGCCTACAGACTTACTGAACTTATCTCAACTTACCTTAAACTTTTCCTAAAACTATCAAAAAGTTATCCTTAACTTTTCCTGGACCTATCCTCGACTTATCCCAAACTTACCCAAAATGTATCCTGAACTTATCCTAAACTTATCCTCAACGTATCCAAAACGTATCCTGTACTAATCTCTAACTTACCTTGAACTTATCCTCACATTATCCTAAACTTATCCTGAACTTATCCCAACTTAACCTGACCTTATCCCAAACGTATCCTGAACTTGTCCTGGCTTTGCTCTGTGTTGTGTTGGTGCTCTTTGAGCTCATGTCACTGAGCTGTGGTCTCTTTGGCATCAGACTGGACTCAGACACTCACCCACCATGATGGAGGAGTATCTCTGGAAAGGGTCAAACGGACACTTCCCCTTCCCCTCCTCCTGCTTCCCCTGCAGCCTCAGCTCGCCGCTCACAAACGTCTGTGGAGACAAGAGAGAGGGGGAGGAAAGTTCAGAGTTGTCTTTGTGCATCACAGGAACTATTCTTCACTCAGATACTGTGAAGGAATGTTTGCTTTATCATCATCTTTGATTTGACAACTTCAATAAGAATCAGGACGCGGATGTCAAAGAGGGAGATGGAGTTTCTTTGGTTAGTTCTGTTCACGGGAAACAGTGGAAGGTGGTGAGGCTCTGTTTGTATTGACCTCACACTCACCTCAACTTGTCCAAAATGTATCTTGAATTTATCCCAAATTTATCCTGAACATATCCTAAACTTATCTTGAACTTATGCCAAATTTATCATGAAATTATCCTGAATTTATCCTAATCCTATCCTACATTTATCCTGATGTTATCCTAAATTTATCCTGAAATCATCCTGAATTTATCCTAAATTTATCCTGAATTTATCCTCAACTTAACCTAAATGTATTCCGAACTTATCCTAAATTTATCCTGGACTTATCCTACACTTATCCTCAACTTATCCCAAACCTATCCTGGAACTATTCCTCACTCTGATACTCTGAGGGAATGTTTGCTTCATCTTTATCATTGATTTCACAAGTTAAATATTGGGACATTTATGTCAGAGAGGGAGATGGAGTTTCTTTGATTAGTTCTGTTCACACGAAACAGTGGAGGGGGCGTGAGGTTCTGTTTGCATTGACCTCACACAAACACCATAGTTTCTAAACCCAGTCGTCACTCTCTCATCATCATTCAGCTCAGCCACTAAACACCAGAACTGTGGCCTCATGTGTTCATGCGTCGACTCTCACCATGTAATCACAGGTGGGACTGAACGCGTTGGTGCCGCACACGTATATCACACTGTCGTTCACCAAGTGCAGGGTTCGAATGTAGTTGCGACATTCCACCTGCAATAAGATCCAGCAGAGAGAACACACACACACACACACACACACACACACACACACACACACACACACACACACACACACACACACACACACACACACACACACACACACACTCACACACACACACACACACACACCACTGAAGATGTGGATGTCAAGGGTCCTTCTTCTTCTCATGCTTTTATCTGCTCTGTCACTACAAAGCCAGAGCGCCAGCACATCAAAGACTTCAAAGCCCCTCCCACATGAATGATTTACATACGCACAGAGATAGAGTGAGCCTGTGATCTTCAGTGTGTCTTAAGAGGGACGTTCCACAAACCTCAGCGTGTTTCCCCTTGTAGGTGCACTCCCTCTGCTTCTCCTCCGTCACCCCCCAGTACACCTGCATCAGCACAAGGTGACAGGAATGCCGAGTCAGCACTGCATACAGGGACATGGGGCCTGTTCACACTCAGGGTGAGTCCGAGTCGAGAGCTGCACATCCCTCAACTATCATGCCGAGTCAAGGGTATGGACGCTACAGTTAGTAATCTGACCTTTGACCTCAACAGGCTGCTGCCGCCTGGCTCACATGCTGAGGGTTAGACGGGGGGGGCGGAGCTTCTCAGTGAGGAACAGAAGCCACGTTATATGATACAAACTCTGTTCTCACCCGAGATGGAAATCTATTTAAATCAAACCGTGACGATGCAAATAATATTACCAATCAAATACTACACTTGCTCTTTCACACTTTGCTGAGCTTCTACAGATCCTTTGGTTGGACATGATCAATGTTCAAGCATCAATGCATTGTCTGAATGTGTGTGAATAGGGGAATGGGGCCCGAGTGATACGACTGACCGCACCTTTAATCAAATTCAACTGGGTGGAACGAGAGGAAATGTGTGCAATCTAAGTGTGTTGGACCTTCATGGAGACACGAACTGTCCGATAAAATAATAGAAATACGCGTTCGTGTGTCCGGTGCTGTGGAGACACAAGCAGAGACGTGTCCTCTGACCTCAGATGTCCTCACGGAGATGTCGTCCATGTCCAGAGCGAACACGGCCTCCCGGGCCCCAAGCAGCAGCACGCCAAGCTCCTCCCTCATCAACATGGTGGAGTAGTTGAAGATCCCGTCCTCTTGGAACAACTTCAGCTCCTCTGCACAGGAGAAACTCAGAATCAACAGATCTCATCATGGTGAACTCCTCTCTCTTTAGACACGTTGAGAGCATTGGACTCACTGTGATAGGGGACAGTCTTTCGCGGGACACTGTAGTTGAGCGGACTGAGGGACACATGGAGCATCAATGCACAGAAGATGCTCAGCGCAGAGAGAAGAGACATGACTCGGCGTTTGTGTCCCAGCAGAGGAGCTCCGCCTCCCAGCTTCTCCCCCACCACCACCACCCCCCCCACCCCACACTCTTCTTCAGAGACACATCACAGTCCAATGCCTCAGTCTGGACGTGGCGTGGACGCCGTCGTCTCTGCACGCCTGCAGCTCAGGCCCCTGGTGGCGAGTGACAGCAGCGCATGCAGATGTTCTACCAGGCCTTTGTGGAGCTCTATGTGGGTGTGAGTCTCCAGCACAGAGCTGAGGAGCTGCTGGCGTCTCCGTCTCCGTCTCTGGAGGAACCTGCGGACGTCATTCTGTCCCGTTTACTGCTGGTGGACACTGGGGGACGTCGTGGTCATGGTGGGGCCTGAGGAGAAGACGGGAGGAGATGATTTGAAAGCATGTCCGTCTTTAAGACTCATGGCTGAGCCTCGTGTTGAACAAAACAGGGGAGAGACACAGCTGCTTAGAATCAGTTCATTATCTACATCTATTCGTTATTCACTTTATCTCTTAGAATAAAACATGAAACAGACAATCTACAGATTCCAGACGTAAGCCAACAACCAGGCCCCTGCGAGAACTCCTGTCCGGGGCCACAGATCTTAAATAGGTTCAAATAAATATAAACGAGTCAGTGTTCATTTGTGTTTGTGTAGAACAGACACCAGAGTCCCCCCCCTCCTTCCTGTCCTCCACCCTGATAAGAGGCTGCTTCCTCTGGGCTCAGCGAGGTTCGGGCAGGGGGGAGGGCGCAGGGGGCATCAGCACAGGTTTGGGCTGTCATCCACATCAGTGGTTCTCTGCTAGAACTTCGGAGAGTCTCTTAACAGTTTACACTCACTGAGCTGAGCCTCATTCAAAATTCATTAACCTCCTCTCCCCACCCCCGCTGCCCGTATAACACAAAGTTCATTAGAGCGGCATCATAAGGTAAAACACGTTCTCTTATCTCTTCACTTCAAAGCAGGAGCGTCGCTCTGATGCTTTTGAAGTCGAATTTCGATCTGAGCTGGGCAAACGATGGGGTAGGACAGGGTGTGGAGGTGGTGGGGGTGGTGGAGGTGTTTGAAAGGTGTGTTGATGGAAACCGAAGATGACCTCGTGTCTGTAAATCCCAGTAAAGTGAGTGAGGTCTGAACATGTGCGTGATGATGCTGCCTCCGTGTTACATGACAGGACGAGCTGCTGCATGTCAGGACCGTCACACTCACACTACCAACACCTACACCCAACCCCCCCCCCCCCCCCCCCCCCCCCCCCCCCCCCCCCCCCCCCCCCCCCCCCCCCCCCCCCAACACCACCGGCACCTCATGCTGTAGTTTGAGTGACACACAGATAGACAGACAGGTGACAGACAACAACAACAGAAGAGGCATGCAACAGTTGTCCCTGCTCTCTTCCTTTGTTTATTCGGGGTCATGCTGACACGTGCACGTGTGTGCGCGCGCATTTGTGTGTGTGTAGTGGGGGTGGGTGTCACATGTCACACTTGTTGACAGAATTCTTTCACGTTTACTCTCTGACTTCATCAAATATGTAGTATGTACTAAATGTGTTGGACTTCATCAAAGACGGACACTGTGAGAGGTAGGTGTAGGCTTTGGTGACCTCTAGTGGTAAAGATGTGTGGTGCCGGCGTTGCTGATAATAAACAATAAAGTTCTTTCACAGTTAATGGTCCAAAGCAGTCGACGGTGTGTATTTACAAAAGTACAAATGTAAGTATGTTCACACGAACAGAACACACATGTAAAAAACCACAGAGCATCAACAAACACCACAACACGGAAACACCACGACAACACTATGGAGAGAACACAGAGCTATCGTTTTTTTCTGATTGGCACGTCTCTGGGACTCGAGCCACAACCACAGGAGTCGTTGTTTTATGACCAGATTGAACTTTGCGACACTGTTGGATGTTTAGAAGATAATAATAAATAAAGTATATGAATGACATGAACGACCCAACACTGGAGACAAGTCATACTATGTATGGTAACTCAAAAGATGTTTAGTACGACCACTACTGTAAAAACATGGCGGCCCCCATAGAGAGGACCCACTCCTGGAAATATACATCGATGGGCTCATTTTAAGGGTCGTGGAAATCTTTTTAACTCATTTAGGTGATTGCAAATTCAGGAAAATGTCATTATGTAACTGTTCTGTAATATTTTGAGAAGTGACAAAAATGACCAAAATCTTACAAACTGCACGTTTAACTAATCACTCATCTTCATGATGGTGCATCACACAGCTGCTCATCAGCCTTGGCTAATTACACACACCCTTATTATACTGCAGGTCATTAACTACATCAACCGTTGTAGAAGAAGTATATCGATGTTTTAATGAACATGTGAGTTATGGTTTTCATGACAGGAGAATATGTCATCCATATTTACATGTACTCTTCTTAAAGGAGCCCGAAGAGGACAAACTTAATAGTTTGAGTTTGAGTGAGATATGTAAAAGCCACCATGACTTCTCTTTCCAGTTTGAAAGGTCAGAGCCAGGTGACAGGTGTCGTGTTTCGACATGAGTCACCACTAGATGTCACCCAATCCTGCACACTGTACTTTAAACTCTGATCAGCTGCCAGTGGGGCTGGGCAACATAATATCAATATTATACTTATGTCATGTCATGTCATCTTCAGCTGCTTATCCAGTATTCTGGGTCACGGGGTGTTTCTACCAGTACACATAGGGCCATCGGGGGTATCAGTGTCAGGGCCAGTGACACTGCAGCAAGGCCTGAATACGACTCGAACCAGCAAACTTTGCTACCAAAGGAAGCTCTAACCACTGAGCCACTGCCACCCTAATATTATACTTTAATTTTATATTGTTATTCTTATGAGTAACGTGAATAACAATCATGCGTGACTCACAGTGAATCAGTGCTGTCCATTAAAGCAAAGAGCATGTGGAGACAGATCAGAGAGAGAATCCTCCTTCATCTCAGCTCAGTCGAGTAAATCCTGCAGAACCTGCTCACAGATCCGTTACCGCTCCTGGCAGGTCTCACTGCCATGTTCCCTCCGACCTCTGCAGATCATCCTGCAGATCCTCTTCACATTGTGAACGTGTTGGTCTCTGTCATCGTGTCTCCTGTGCATGAGCTCTGACACACTCACACTGGGGCGGCTGCTGGGTCAACCCCCCCCCCCCCCCCCCCCCCCCCCCCCCCCCCCCCCCCCCCCCCCCCCCCCCCCCCCGCGCGTGCGCGCCCCCGCTACACCACCTGTCCAGGGACCTTCATCCGACTACAGTTACAGTGAGTACACGGCGCAGGGCCTGTGGACGTGCTGTGACAGGCTCACTGCTGGAGTCACCTGAGTCGTAACAAACACAAAGAGACGTGTCAACAAGTCAACGCGTCAACTGTGACTGCGTGAGAAGGACATGCCTTCGTCTGTGCGACTGCGTGAGAAGGACACGCCTTTGTCTGTGCGCCGTTATGCTGCTGCTGCTGTGCACCGTTGGGGCGAGGCCTCTTCCTCGTCTAACTGATCTCTGAGCAGATACCTGCTCTGCAGGTGGGGTCACAGTTTGTTCGGTTGGCTTCTTGCTTGGCTCTGACAGCGAAGGTCTGAAACATGTGGCTGCTGTCATACACGATTCCATCACATGTGGTTTCTGTCATACATGATCACGTGTGGGGGGAACTGAGCAGGAAACCGGCTGTTTCACCTCCGACACCAAACTGCTGTGGTGGTGTGTTTGTTCAGGCTCAGGCTGGAACACAAACCATCATTTCAAAACAACCCTTTCTAACGCACATCTGCTTCAGCATGTCATTACTGCTGATGGACGAGGACGATGACTCAACACACACACACACACACCATGCAAGTCCCAGCAGGATCTGGAGCACAAAAGGACAGAATGAGCTGCTGAACAGGACAGTTCCACATTGTGATGATGATGAAGATGACGATGAAGATGATGATGATGATTCTCATATACAAACATGACCCCTGAGACTTTCATTCATCTCATAGAATCAGTGTAAGACATAACAAACTGTTATCTTATATAAAAACTTAAATAAATTAATGACAAACTAAAATGAAACGTCCACACATGAAACAGTTCACTATCGGACAACAACCAGTAACTGTCAGAGTGGAGGAGCCTGAGTCACTTTCGTTGTTCAAATGTTTGATCATCTATGACGTAATCAGCTGTTTGATGAGTTCATGATGGATGCTTCTGCTCTGGCTCGTTTGAATATTCGTGGGTGAAGAGGACGGAGGTCACAGAGGTCACAGAGGTCACACCCTCTGCTCCATCACACCAGGCCTCAGACTTCACGTGACTCACATGTCATCAAATATATATTGAATAATACCACGTACCATCATAAAGGCTTTTTATCTGAAGAGTCAAACTACAGCCCATCTGATCACCAGCATCATGATCTGAGTGTGAGCACATGTAACATGTATCATATAACAGGCATGTGAGGAAAGAACACGCAAGTTTATTTCTGACCCGCAGCCTAACACACCTGTGTGTGTGTGTGTGTGTGTGTGTGTGTGTGTGTGTGTGTGTGTGTGTGTATGTGTGTGTGTGTGTGCGTGTGTGTGTAACCTACCTGTGCTCAGGTGCTAATCTTAGATGAGGATTTCCTTTAATCTGTGGATAAGACACTTGAGTGTGACGTCACGCTGCTGCCGTTTGTCGTTGGACTTCGCTCTCTCTCAAGTCACGCAGCGTGACAGTCCAACTCTCACATTCCAGCTGCTCCGTGGAACAAGGAGAAGAGTCCACGGAGCCAGACCTGAGCGCACACACGTCACATGGAGTGAAGAGGAGGGCCTCCGGTCACTCACTTAGTTGAGCTGTCACTGTCCACACTCCTGTTCCACGCTCCTGGTCCACGCTCCTGATCCTGCTCCTGATCCACGCTCCTGATCCTGATCCACGCTCCTGATCCACGCTCCTGATCCACACTCCTGTTCCACGTTGCTGATCAACGCTCCTGATCCTGCTCCTGATCAGCGCTCCTGATCCTGATCCACGCTCCTGATCCACGCTCCTGCTCCACCTGTGGCGTTGAACTCCTGCAGGCGTAGATGATCCTGCAGCTCTATCCCATCTGGAGCCAGCGCCTGATCACGTGACGCCTTGTACTTATCAGCCAACCAGAGGAGAGAACATGATAATAACACATAGTAATGATTATCACTGTCACTGTGTGTGTGTGTGTGTGTGTGTGTGTGTGTGTGTGTGTGTGTGTGTTGTATGTTAAATGACACACAGAAACTAGATGTTTAACATCTTGCACTTTAATGAATCAATAAGCAGAGAGACTGAAACACTGACTCACAACATGAAAACATTTTGATCTTCCACATTATTCACAGAATCAAACATATCCATATAATCAAAAAGAATCAAGCTTTATTAAAAAAATTACATTTAAGGAAAAGATGAAATAGTTTTACAGAATGCACTGTCTGCCATCTAGTGGCTGATTGTAGCTACTTCACCAATTATCTTCAACCAGAAATAAGTGAGTTTATATACACTGAAATATAAGTTAAGATAAAGCGGCCTGGCTTCGTCAGCGTCGGACCCTGCGCTGTCCATTGGTGTAGGGGCTGTAGGCGGAGGAGGAGGAGAGGTGGGGCTGAGAGGACGGAGGAGTCTTCAGGGCGTTGACCGGCTGAGGA
>JAFBJT010109671.1:103740-128020 GCA_016785325.1 Chascanopsetta lugubris
ACCCTCTTTGACAAATTCTTTGCGATTTTGCTTTTGCAGTTTAGCTAGCAAAGCTTCCGATGTCCGCGCCCTTTCAGCATCTGTCTGTTTTTGTATTTCTCCGCGTTTCGTCTCGTAATGCCGGCTCAAGTTACAGTCCTTATCCACGGCGATATACTCCTGGCAAACTAAACACACGGCTTTACCTCTGACTTCAGTCAATAAGTACGTAGCAGTCCAATTTTTGTTGAAATGCCTGAATTCGGCATCTACCTTTCTTTTTTTAGCAGGACCGGACATTTTTGAGAGCTAAAGTCATCTTGTCACTTGTTTGTGACAACGATCTAATCAAGTGCGCATCCTGATATACGTATTGCGTCATTACGTATGTGAAAAAAAAAAACTCCAAAAAAAAACCATTCCAGTTTTTTTTCATGAAACATGTTTATTTTGTATTTTCCTATGAACCTTACGCGGGCCGGTCAGAGTCAACCAAAGGGCCGGATGTGGCCCGCGGGCCGTACAATGCCCAGGTCTGGTATAGACCCAGTAGACATGAAAATATCAGGTGATAAAATCAGATAATTACTCGTTATTTTCAGACATATCTTTTTCACGTTTGCACAATATTTTCATCGAATCGATTTGAAGAAAATAAGCAATAGATCGATCGATCACAAAAATAATCGATAGAAGCAGCTCTACTTGTATTGTATATACTCGTATTTGAGATCCCGCCCTTTCAAGTATTTTTTTGTATTTTCTTCTTTTTTTTTCTGTCTTTTCTTTTCTCTCTTGGCCTCTCCTGACTTCTGCGGAGTGACTGTTTTCAGGCAGAAAGGTGCAACAACAGCATGCTTTGTTTTGGGAAATGAAGCACATTACCCGTCGATAGTTCAGTGCAGCAGTGCACAGCCAGTCCCAGACACTCAGGTTAGATCCGTTTGCTCACTACCAGGTTGCCCCAACAGGACCTCCCCCAGCAGGACTGATGCTTCACATAATGGGAAATCAATTCTATTTTTGTTGCCTGGGTAGGTGGGCTTAAGGAATAATTACTCAGTCAAGAAGCAGGAGACAGGGCCGCAAAAGAGGCCGTCCTTACAGCTTATCCACCGTTGTCTTCCCGCTCCCTCGCTGATGTGAAACCAATACCATTATCCAGTTAAATCCGCCAAGGACTGCTCCCACCACTCTGTAAGAAAACAGCAATGTGAGGCTGTGTCATCGACGTGTGAAGCTCCACAGTGAGAGTCCTTGGGGGGCATTTTTGAATTGCAGGGATTCCATGAGTCTTTCAGCTTTGACTACTTCTCGTCATGCTTGTGGGTCCAGAGGGAGGCAACAAATGATTACACACTTAAACAGTCCAGTGCACTTCTCAGGACACTTCATTTGTTAACGTCAACCTCCCCGAGCCCCCAAACCCTCTCACCTCCCCTCTCCTAAATCCTTAATACAACAAGCTACTATGCTTCACTCTGCATACAGGCAGAGTTATACTGTATATCATGTATTCACTGTAAATGGTTGAAAACTATGCTATGTTATCCTGGGGGTCCTCTGAGGGGTCATTGTGTGATGCAGTAAATAAGCCAATTTCTAGTGTTTATTTAGCTCACATTGTGGGTTACGTGTATTCAAATGCGTATTTTGACAAGAATGGGAAACAGTGCATTCATTTGATCAAACTTTTGAAAACTCAAACAACCTTTCTGAGGGCGACTTTCAAGAGATTATGTGTGTGATAAACAAATATAACATCGTTAAGATGCAGTGTGTAAGATATAGGTATTTTACGTCACTTCTAAAACGGATACATACTGACATCTTCATAAATTTATATTCACCTATATGTTTACATTTTTTTCTCCATTACCCTTAAATGAGCCCATTAATGTATGTTTACATGAGGTGTGGGGCCTCTCTACGGAGGCAGCCATGTTTTTACAGTAGCCCAGAGAGGACGCACTAAACATCTTTTGAGTTTTAATGACAACTGAGGGCGACCATAGTTTCCTTTGCACTGCACATTAAAGAGCCGTAACATAAAGAACTTTGAGACAATTCACATTAGCACAGACTTTCAGGATGAGTACAATATAATATTTTAAGTATTGAATTGTGATTTGGGAATATTGTTTGTAGAAATTTGGGGTAATATCATGCATATCTGCACTTTGGAAAGTTTTATGATTTAAGTATCTACCAGGTTGCTAAGTATATAGATGTTTCTTTGATCACATGCTGATATAAAGTTGAAAGGGTGTCCTAGAATGTTATTGGTTTTATTACTTGCCTGTGAGATCACTCGATCCAAATTACGTGAGAACCAAGACAATTAATTTGTGTAGAGACCCGATGGACTCTTTCCTCCTCCAATGCAGAACATACTGTGTAATCACTGAATCACATCCTGTCCTCATCTACCAATACCTCCCACCAAAGTTCTCCCACTCCTCCCATTTCTTCTCACTTTTCAAATTAAAGCAGTCTGTGCATCTTTTGTGAGATGTGTGCAATACACAATGAAAGTTTAAGATGACTGAATTGGAGGTTAAAGTCTGGATGCATCCCTCCTCAACCCAATTAACATGTAGTCAATAGCGAGCAAATTAAAAAGCCCCCAGGTGGCGGACCTTGCCAGAAAATGTCAACGGAATCAAGACGGTCAAGGCCGGAACAAAGGCGTGAACCCTCTGGTTCCGTACAATCCTCCTGAGCTGCTCTGATTAGGAGCATGGGGAGATTACTTAGCCCTTTCTCTTTCATGGTGTGAGTAAATGAAGGGAGAGGGTATCAACTCTCACAGGGCAAAGGGCTGGGAAAAATGGCCGACTTTGGGTTGGGAGCCATTGAGGCTGATCACTGAGGTGTGAAGAGCCCACCTCCCAAAGACATCCACAGTGGGAAACAAGAAAACAACCTCAGTATGTCGGGTTAAAGGTGCAGTGTGTAAGATTGTGGTACTTTTTGTCACATCTAAAAATATTACATACATACAATTACATACTGACATTTTCATGAATTCATAATCACCTAAATGTTTTATTTTTTTCCATTTCCCTAAATGGGCCCATTAGTATATGCGGGGGGGGGGGGGGGGGGGGTCCTCTCTATGGAGGCCGCCATGTACACAGTCTATGGTTCTCCTACTTGCTCTGAAGGATGAGGGAGAGGCGTTGGATACAACATACAACTTCAACTTTAGATGTCACCAAATCTTACACACTGCACCTTTAAGATAAACATTGGTAAATACCAGCGTATCCTGTGAAATTAAGGCATGATTTTTTACATTTCTGACGTCATTTTCCATCAGTAGCTTGTTTCCATGGACTGCAGCTAACATTGTATTATATGTTCTAACAAAGGATAATTTGAAGGGGCCTGTTAAAGTTCCATGGAATAATATATTGTTTATCATATGGTTCTGAATAACTCAAGTATTAAAGGCACAGTGTGTAAGATTTTGGTCATTTCTGTTACTTCTAAAATGAATAGTAATAAAAGAAAAATTCAGTTACATACTGACATTTCCATGAATTTATAAATCACCTAAATGTATTATTTTTCCCCATTACCCTTGAATGAGCCCACTAATGTACAATATATTTACATAAGGAGCAGGTCCTCTAAATGGGGGCTGCCATGTTTTTACAGTAGCCCAGAGTGGACAAACTAAATAGATTCTAAGTTTTAATGACAACAGAAGTCTGCCATAGGTTCTCCTGCATGTTCAGAAGGGCGAGTGTGAAAATACGACACTGCCCTATGGAAATAATCCTATTCATCTTTTCCTCCGTGAATTAGGTGAAGAACTTGCAAATGTCATATGCCTGAGTCTTCAGCACTGCCATGTCTCTTTGTGGTAGATTCTTGACCTTCATTTAAGAGTTGTACAAGAAGGTCACTGATCTCAGCAGCTGATTGAATGCCTCACTATCTTGCCTTACCACCCTCATAATTAGGTCCCCTCACTCATCTAACCACCCATATTGTTTGACTCCCCCTTTACCAATTTAGTCACAGCGTGTCAGACCGGGGGTCAGGGATCGCCTTCCGTTGGACCTTTGGCTGGCAAGCCGCCCTCGTTTTTAGTCAGAGAGCCCTGTGGAGACACCTTTCATTGGGAAAAGCCCTCTCCTGGCAAAATGTGAAGCAGCAAGGGAGCTAAAACTAATTACAGCTGGTCCTGTCTCCCTCTCTGTCTTAGCCAGAGGCTTACCCAGCACAATGGGACCTTTAGTAGAGGGCCTATTCTCTTTTAGCTCCATGGTTCAGAGGCTGAGAGGCCTACAAAGAGATTTCCATTAGTGTAATTAGAGGAAAAATTGAGTGCAGTTTTGTTCTGTATCTGCGCTAAGTTGTTTGGCATGTTTTTTGCCTGTCGTTTTGTGTGTGACAGAGAGGCCTTTGGATTCTTCTTGCGTTTGTTGAGCACTTTGGTGATAATTAAACATAGCAAAGGGCAAGGAGCCATCTCTGATGAAGCCCCTCAACTGTACCACAACAGGTTCAAAGGTCAACAACCACGAGGGTTTGTTTTTACAATTTTGGAATGGAAATATTCTATTGGCTCCTCAAGCTATCGGAAATGGTAAATCACATGTTCAGTTCGGATGCACATATTTTCCTTATCCAGATATCAAATGGGCAGGAAAGGGTGCAATCAGAGATCACTTGGTTACACTCACTTAACCAATCAAATTGTATTAGTATAGCTCACATTGATAAAGAGCAATTTGTCTCACAGGGCTTCAAAGGGTGAGTGAGTGACATCCTCTGTTCTTAGATCCTCGGCAAGAGTAGGGAAAAAAAAAAAAAAAACTTTTAACAGGGAGAAATGAATATATAGAAACCTCAGGGAGCGTCACATGTGAGGGATCCACTCCCAGGACGGACATGCAATGGAAGTCACATGGAACAAGGAACATTGATATGAACAATATGAATGTTGATTTATAAGTCAATTTAAGGTCAGTATGAATGAGGTTCTATAAGCACAGCTTTACCTTAATCTGCACTAAGCCACACATGCAAAACTGTTAGCTTTACATTCTCTGATTTAATTTCTCGATCCATGGTACATGGTAGTTTTTAAACGTGCAATTCTGTAAGATTTGGTGACATCTAGAGGTGAAGTTGCATGTTGTATTCATCACCTCACTCTCACCCTTCTGAACATGCAGGACAACCTATGTTAGACTTCAGTTGTCATTAAAACTCAAAAGATGTTGACTACGTCCACTCTGGGCTACTGGCCCCGTCAAGAGGACCCCCCCCCCTTATGTAAATAGACATTGATGGGCTCATTTTAGGATAAAAAATAGATAAACCCAGTAACCAAAAACTTGTGACAATGTCCATATGTAATTCTTTTGTAATATTTTTGGAAGTGACACAAATGACTGAAATCGTAGACACTGCACCTTTAGGCATTCGCCCAACTGCAGTAGTTAGATCATCCTTGGATGAGGTGGGGTGAGGAAAGACCAACAGTTATCCCATTCTATAGGGGCTGACCTGGGCTGAGTGACGGTTTCCTCTGCCGGTTCAAACTAGCAAGCCTGCCAGGAAGAGGAGATGATGTTGCATGATGGTGATCCTGACCTGCAGGTGTGAAAAGACACTCTCCGCAGAGGGATTTGAGTGCATTGGGGCTGCTCTCGGTTGCTGGTATCATTTTACCATTGACAGGTGCTGCTGTCAAACACGTTTACACTCGGTCAAATATCAGAGGCCTGTTGCTTCTAAACTGCACCAAACAGTCACTGTATAGGCAAGTGCTGCACTGCTGTAGCTGCATCTGCTTGAGAAAATGTTTACGGTAATTAAAAAAGATATATATATTATACAAAACATTTTTAAAGGTGCAATGTGTAAGATTTTTGTCTCTCATCATATTACTTAAATATTACAAAACAATGACATACTGACAATGTCAGGAATTTTTTAATCATGTTATGTTACACTTTTTTCTTAAAATGAGTCCATTAATGCAGTGATTTTTAAACACTATGCCGCAGCACACTAGTGTGCCATGAAAGATCGTCAGGTGTGCTGTGGGAAATGATCCAATTTCTGTCTCTGCTCCTGCACTTCCTGTCTCGGAGGACAGCGGAGCGACCTGAAACTCGCACAGACACATACACACACACACAGAGCGAGAGAGGGCACGCGTCATCACTTCTACTCCTCCACGTCAGCCCCCCACCCCCCACACACACACACATACTCCCGTCAACACTGTGCCACCGCCCCCAACAATTTTGTGTTGGTGGTGTGCCGCAGAATTTTTTTCAGAGTGAAAAATGTGCTGTGACTCAAAAAAGGTTGAAAAACACTGCATTCATGTATATTTACATGAGGAGGGGTCTTCTCTACGGGGACCGCCATGTTTTTACAGTAGTAAAAGTGGACTTACTAAACATCTTTTGGGATTCAACCCAACACCTGAAGTCGACCAAAGGTTCTCCTACATGCTCAGAAGGGTGAGGTGATGGATGCAACATGCAACTTCACCTCTAGAGGTCACCAAATCTTACACACTGCACCTTTCAGCAATGTCGTGCAGTGCATGTTGAGCTTTACTTAGTGCGATCCCTATATATTTAAAAGAAGATAACATAAGTTGACGAAATGCTCAAAAAATGCTGATCATATCCTTCACATCAAATTCTCGTGTTATTATTTGTTTGGAAGTTGCTGTATTAACAACAAAGAGCTGCAAGAACAAGATCAAAGTTTTTCCTGGCTAGGACATTTTATACTTCACAAGAAATTAGAGTGCAGAACTTTCTGACCAATCACACAACAGCTGTCGGACACAAGAACAAGAAATAGGTTCTGCCTATATGACATGTCAATAACAAGCTGCAAGAACTCCCAAACCAGGGCTGCAAGAACAAAATAACACCATTTGGTTCTTGCAGTCCTGGGAGAAAGAACTATTGCAGTATATTATGTCATTTTCTGCCTTTATATTGTGATGTCATGTTGACGTTATACATACAATAGGGTGATAAATTATTTCCTAATCTTCATGATCTTCAACTTGAACATGGTCCTATGGACTATAACGATATGAAATAATTGCATTTTCAAATTGCATTTCCAGACTCCAAAGTGACTCTGTTTATTCCATATTATGTGACATCATATGGTGGGGATTCATTTTCAGATATGTTTGAAAACATAGCATACTAATGGGGGAAGATGGTGACGCCTATTTCTGCTCCAGACACTGATCTGTTTTGGAGTCCACTGATTTCATATTGCTATCATATGTAGAAAAAACTGACTAAAATGTTTAGAAGTGACAAAAATGACCGAAATCGTACACACTGCACTTTTAAGCTGGAAAACTTGCAACCATAGCGATATGTACTCTTTGTACTTTTCTATCTTGAAGTAAGCCTTAATCATGAAATGCAGCCTTAATGCAGATAAATAGCCAGTGGAAAATGGGGCAACTGCATTGTCTTGTTGTAATTCTGTTTATTTCCATTATGTTGAGCATGGGGAACAGAGATCCATTTTGTGCTGTCACACTGGTGATGACAGTCTGCTGTCTCCCTCGGCTGTGCAAGCATCTCACAGCAACAGTCTGCCTCAGGATCTGACTTCCATCTGTTAATGGCTCTGTCTTGCTTCACGGTCAACCACCTGGACATCCGTCAGCACTCGGGTCTGGGGCCTCTGGAGGAGCGTAGTCTCCGAGAAGCTCGTTCTCAGAGGAAGTGGGGCCCTGATTCAGAACGTGGCTTGGGGACTGAATTGTCATCTCCTCCCAAGCCGCCTCCAGCTCTTTCAATCATCACTCGTTTCCCCTGCACCAAACAAGGTTCATTGTCGTGGTGTGTCATGACTGCCGGCTTCAACGAATGGAAAATACATTACTGATCCTGAATATTAGGCAGACTTAACGATTCTACACAGCTTGTATCAATAATACAGTAGTACATTAGAGCAGAATAGTACTGGTGACAAGATATTTTGAGTGCCATGTCTCACTCATAGACTGTATATAAAGATGGACGTAGCCTCTATGACGCCACATGTTGGTTTCTGCAGAGTGCTATTAAAGTAAACTGTGTGTGAATAACCCATATTGCCATATTGCTGATGCATAACTCCTCCTAGTTCCTGGTTCATCCAAAAAAGGGCGGAGAGGCAGAACACAGACAGAGCTGTGGGTGGGCCCATGATGCTGTTGCAGCATCCACACAGTGTGACAGGTCAGCCAAGGTGTCACTCAAGAGGCCATGCCCTTAATTATGCCCAGTTTCAAATGTCGATAGAATAAAAACAAGTAAGTTAGAACCCCCCCCCATCACAGGAAAAGATGTTTGAGACCAAAACTGTCCGTGTTTTTTTACCAAGCTTTAAACATGTTTAATACACCTCTAACTTTGGCCATTTTGACTATGGGGATTTACTCCCTTTTGGAGTCAGCCTCCAGGGGCCACTTCCTTATTGCCTTCATCCGTCTGCACTGGAGTTTGCAGCTTGGTCTCACCACACAATGAACAATCAGACAAAACACGCTAAATAAAAGCTAATAATGATGTGTGGTATGGTTTATCAGGAATTTAAAGGGACTATTAAGCTTCAATGGAGGTACAGACTCTACTATTGTTCAGATCAAAAGTTTACCTTACACATAGCGATGACAATGTCTGTTTTATTCCATTTAAAACGAAATTGTGTCCTGGTGTTAGGTTTGGATATTGTGAGGGCAATCTATGCTCAGAGAAAGAGTGAAAACATGTGCCAAACCATTTTGTTCAACATAATGACAGAGGTCAGCTCGCATCAACCCTTAATCCAATTGCACACAAGAGGCAGAATGAACCTCCCATGACCCTCCAATGTGTTAAAACCACCATCATCAGAACTGCTTTATACCCAACATAAACAACTGAAAGCTATAGGGGATTCACTGCCTTTCAGAACACTTTCATCACTGGGCTTCAAATTGAGATTGCATTTTTCATAAATTACTATAAAAAGGAAAGTTCAAACATGTACTGACTTCAGTGAATTATGTATATGTGAGCTCAAACTGCCCTCAAAACATAAATCAGAGAAAACACATTTCCAGTACTTTCAAAAACATTTCTGCCACAGCTAAAATGCTACCAATACCCTCAAATATAAAATGTGGCATAGCATGGTGCTCTTTGTGTTCATCATCATGGTAAGGACAATACAACTCAAAGAAGAAATCATATGCCTTACCATACTTTTTCAAATGTATTCATGGCCGGTGGATCAAGTCAGATGTCACAAACAAAAAGTAGAAAACCACAGTAATATATATTGCTTTCGGGAGGTAGTTTGGGCATTTGACACTGATTGAATGTTGGAGCATTAAAGGTCCAGAGTGTATGTTCTTTGACACTTCTATTGGTAGAGTGAATTTTGACACTCATGATTCTATTGCAGAAAAAAAAAATCTGATGGGAAAAGGGTAGAACAAGGTCTCCCCTGGGTTTGCTGTCTCTTCCTTTACTTTGCTATATTAATTGCCACATTGATTCTGCTATTATTTAAGAAAACATAAAGTTGAGAGCTTATGGATTCACTCACTGAAATAAAAAAAAGAGAGACGGTGATGATTTGTAATCTTAAAGGGGCGGTGTGTACGATTTTGGTCATTTTTGTCAGTCCATAAAAAATAGAAAACAGTTACATCTGACATTGTTGTGAATTCATAATCAGTTTAATGTATTTTTTCCATTACCCTTAAATGAGCCCATTAATGTGTATTTACATGAGGGGCAGGTCCTCTCTAGGGGCGCCGCCATGTTTTGACAGTATTAAAAGTGGCTGTACTAAACGTCTTTAGAGTTTTAATGACAGCTGAAGTCTACCATAGGTTCCCCTGCATGCTCAGGAGAGTGAGGGTGAGGTGATGGATACAGCATTCAACTTTACCTCTAGATGTCACCAAATCTTACACACTGCACCTTTAGAGAATATAGAAAAGCGAAGGGCTCTGACAGTATGGACTCTATGTGCTGCGTTGTTGGTGCAAGCAAGTTGTGAAAGATGATGCCCTTAGAGAGGACAGTTAGCTTGGATGTTCGGTCATCACAATAAAAAATAATTCAACCCACTCAGATGCAGATGTATGATGATAGCAAGATGTAATTTACCAGGGGAGATGATTCCAGATCTTGCTATCTGTTGATAATGTGCCATGGTAGAACAACACAGGTTTATCTGGCAAATTCTGGGTGTAATTACCTGTCCTCCCCAGGCCCGTGGTTACTCATCAAATAGCTCATTTGTTGGGACGTGCCCTTGCCGGGGTCTCTTTCACATCAGTTATTAGAATCTGTGAGGCCTTAAGACGATTACAGAAGATCAAATGCAATGCTGCATAAAACAATCACAGAGGATCAAATACAAAGCTACACTCGCAAATACAGTCCCAGTTTATTAAACGATCCTGGCAACAGAGGCAATGAAGGAAGTTGGGTTGTTTGGTAGGTTACAGGATTGATTGAAATTATGCCAACTCCCCTGGATAGGATAGATAGTTTTTTTTAATTTTTTTTTATACAGTGCTGCCCATGGAGAGATGAGACAGACACCTCTATTACCAATGCTATCTAAAGTCAGGAGTGAATAATGCAGTGGGCTCAGAAGCTTTTAGGTCATTGACAGAATTAGGGATTTGAATGATCAGCCTAGTGCACTTTTCCAGTCTCACTGTGTCAAAATGACGGCATGCCAAAAGAAAACTTGATTCAAACCGTATGGTTGTAGGATGAACATATCACGCCATATTACTGCCCTTTAAAGGTGTAGTGTGGAAGATTTTGGTCAATTTTTTTTGTCACCTCTATCTATTGAAATCGAAATACAAACCAGTTTTTTACAGACATTTTTCCAAATGTTCATCACCTCAATGTATGACTTGCTTTTTACAAAACCCTAAAATGAGCCCTTTAATGTATATTTACATCAGGAGTGGGTCCTCCCTAAGGGGGCCACCATGTTTTTACAGATTGGATGTACTAAACATCATTTGAGCTCTAATAACAACCGAGCGCTATCATAGGTTCTCCTGCATGCTTTAATGGGAAGGGTGAGGTTATGGATACAATATTCAACTTCACAAGTAGATGCCACCAAAATGTACACACCTTTAAGAGTGAGGCTTCTGAGATGTGATTTTTTTTCTTCCCCAGATGTATACACCTTCCCTTCAAGACAGATAAAGACCAAATACACTGTAATCCTTTTGGTGGTAAGTTACATCAAACATTTTTAAACATGCTATAGCCACTGTGGTCAGCATGGGTGTCTTTTAACGAGAAGGCTGGTGTTTCAACTGATGAATGTTTGTGTGACTACATGAATCTACACTCTGTCCAGTTCTTTGAGGGCTCAGCAAGACTTGAAGGTCTGGATTTTACTCCAGATCATTTGTGGACCATGTCATAGCTGCTCTGCTCAGGAATTGACCATTGTTTTTGTTGTTGCATGGACTTTTAGTATGCCACCAACTGCCATGGAAACAGAATAGCTTGTGCCTCCACCAGTTTGTTCACAGGCAGACACTGAAAGAATGCCTGCTCTCTCAGAGACGCCATGGTGCTCCACGGTTGACAGGAAATGGCCATTTAGGAAGTTGCATGGTACGTACTGCAGAGGCAGACTTTTAGAAAACACATGTCAACATCTTTTCAATCTGATGTATATTACTTATGCTGGGTAACATGCTTTCCAGTACCTCTATGGAAATGACAGTGATATCATTAAGCCACTATAGTGCACTATAGAATAGTGCACTCTGTTGAAAGTCCACATACAGCAAAGGTGGGCAAAATTGAAAAATGAGCTGAGTATTATCTGCTAATGAGAAAAAATGAAATAAATGTATATATCTCAGTGCTATGCTGCCAAAAAATAAGGCACTGTTGCAAATGGAAATGTACAATGTGCATCTTCAGACAAGCATTTACCCAATCCATATAGCAGCTAGCAGGAGCGTTCCTCTCAGAAGGGACACTAGCTACAGTATATACTACTTGATCTGATGCTGCCAACTGTTTGAACGCCACACAACTGCATAGACTCTGTAATGAAGCTAACTGAACATTACACAATTTTGGAAGCACTTTTAAAAGAACTCTTAAAGCAGGGTTGTTAAACTCATTTTCACCAAGGGCCACAGCAGCATTGTGGTTACTCTTAAAGGGCCAGTATTAATCGGAGGACTAAATGTAATTATGACTTAACCTCAAGTTACAAATAGTGTAAATGCATTTCCATACAAAAGAGAGTTCATAGGCAATGTATGCTTTAGAATTTTTTTTAATTTTTTTTTTAGATGTTTATGTGCCTTGAAGCTCTTGCGGGCTGCATAAAATGTCATGGCGGGCCAGATTTGGCCCATGGGCCATGAGTTTGACACATTGTGTCTTGAAGCATACATTTTAAACCTCTTTTCCCTAATCTATTTCAATTGAACCTCATTTACTATTTTACTTTTGTTTCTCTTTTCACTCTTACTACTATATTAGATTGAAAACATATTTGAAAATGACGACCAAAACCAGGACTTGGATTCAAAAGTACAAATTAAAAACACTATGATACATTTTTTTTGTGATCAAATATTATTATTCAAAATTTAAATTGAGCCAAACCAGAGCAACGTCACCATAATGAATAAAATCTATTACAATAGCAAGTAAATATCATTAGTATCAATAACCAAAACATATAAGAACAAGCCCCAAAGACAACAAAATTAAAAGAAAAACAGAAATCAAAATAAAATTACACCCCCAGCACCATCAGGTAATAGTACAAAGGCTATACTTGCTCCTTCAATTTCTCAATCGCTGACTACCAAAAAGCAATATTGGAGTCCTTAACCCCAATCACACGAGTAGTGGACTCCTCCAGGTAGATGACATTGAGATATGTAAGAAACCATTTGGTCAGGGAAAGGTTATCAGGATATTTCCATCTCATGGCAACCAGTTTTTTGGCCACTCTAAGTTCAGCCAGAATAAGTCTCTCATCAGACAAGTCATTCAAAAGTCAAACGGATACAGATGCAGGTACATTCAAAACAAATATGTCTGCTAACTGGCAGGAGACACATTTCCAAAACATGTTACGGGCGAGCATTCCCAGAACATATGGATAAATGCGCCAGGCAAACTGAGTGGACATAAGGCACAATGAGGATCTGGTAAAAGATCCATCATGTGCAGCCTTCTGGGGGTCAGATCAATTCTGTGAGCAAAATTGAGGTGAATTTGCTGATTATCTAGATTGAGCAAGGACAGTTGAATATACCCCCTGACCACTCTATGATAATCTAAGGATAAAAAAGAAAATCACTTGTAATGAGGAAAAACTGTGACTTTCTAATGACAAAAAAACAACCCCACTGACCTAAAGACAGGAAAACATGGCAGCTCCACTCAGGAATAAGGACGTGACAAGGCAAGAACGAGATGAAGGCACATGACAAGACGAATTGGCAGCGAGACGGGGGAAGACACAGACTAGATATACTCAGGGGTTAATGTGACACAGGTGGAACATATTAGGGCGGGGCTGACAATCACGCAGGTGTGAAACACAGGAGGCAGGAAGGGCAAGCGACCTGAAATGAGAGGAGAGTTACTCTTCAAAATAAAAGACAGGAAGTGTAAGACAGGACAAAACGCACAGTGACATTAAACTTGACACACCCGTGCTCCCCTGGGGACAAGACAGCAGACAAGAGGACCTGAACATGAATCTAATCCAAACATGAATCGAACATTTAACACTTGGCAAGACTTAACATGGATGACGAGACATGACAATATTGTGTTTCTTTACATTGTAATGTAAAAGCATGAAATAAATACACCTTGATTTTATTAATTGGATGGTTTCTGCACAATGATCAGGTGAAAAAAGACGATTTTAGTCTATGTTGTGTTTGAAAAATGAATGATGTATGAATCATGAAAATGATGAGATGATGGCCTCAGCGAACATCAGGAAAGCTGTAGGTGGACACGGGAAAAGGCTCTGATCTTCTGCAGGGGTGAATTTAGCCATGGGCAGTCAGCTTGTCTTGAGCGACACTGATGCATTAAAAAGTAGTTACATCCGCATTACAAATTTCACTCACATATCAAATCACTGACATCGTGAGGTTTGGCCACTGCGATCTAACTTGAAAGCATCATCAGCCGTTTCCTGTTCGACTATTATGAGATAAGAACATTAGTCATTAAATGAGAGGCAGAGCAGGGCAGGTCATACCTGCACTTATCGTGTCCCAGACATAAAATTACCTACTGCTCCACAGCTGAGCTCCTAATGAACTAAACTCATTAGAGAGAGAAATAAAAGAGAACTACGACCCTTCAGAATGGCCCTTACTGGATAACCCACCCTTCATCTGTGTTGTTAAAGGTGCAGTGTGTAAGGTTTGGCTCATTTTTGTCAGAAAAAAATATTACAAAACAATGACATACAGACATTTTCATTATCACCTGAATGTACTTTTGTTCCCCTGACCCTTAAAATGAGCCCAGGAGGAGTTTTGAGTTTTAGTGACAACTGAGGGTTACTATAGGTTGTCCTCCTTGCGCATAATGGTAAAAGTGAGGTGATGAATACAACATGTAACCATATGACAAGGTGTCACCAAATGTTAGACACTGCACCTTTAACAGGTGTTCAGTGCAGGGTTGGCCCATATGCTCCAGATGTTGCCTCTGCCTCAGTAAAAGTTAAGATGTCAACCATGATGTGAACTATTTATTGGTGGAATCTTGTATAATGGTAAATGGTCTGTATTTATAAAGCGCTTCATCAAGTCTTGCAGACCTCTCTAAGCGCTTTACTGTACAATTTACATTCACCCATTCTCTCAAACATTCATACGGTGCATCTATTAGCAGTACTTTGTATATAAGTACATGGGACAATGTGGGGATCAGGACACCACAGCATGTGGAGTGTGTGTGTGTGTGTGTGGGGGGGGGGGGGGGGGGGGGCGGCGGCAGGAATCAAACCCCCTGACCCTCTAGTCAGAGAACAGCTCCTCTAACCCCTTCATCCACAGCTGTATATTAACATAGCATAACATGCAATCACTTAATTAATGAAGTTATTTATTAGTAACATAGGCAGACTATATTTGATTAGTATTGTCAGGTCATCTTTATCCAGTAACCAGGGTCATGGTACCAGTACACATAGGGCCATTCTGGGTATCGGTGGCCCTTGGTTCTAAAAGCGACAGCTCTAACAATTGAGCCACTGCCGCCACCTTGATAAGTTTTACATTTTGCAAATATTGCCACATAAATGCTAATGATACTGAAATTGTGTATAGTGACTAGTCTGATATACACAGCGGTGACAAGTAGCAGGGCAATTGATTCTTTGACAGCTAACTCAAAATGTATGTTTATGGGTTTTTTCCACCCTAAAATCCGCAATATTAGGTGACATTTAACTGAGAATATCAGCCGATTTTTGGTTGGACAGAAATTAATTAGTTTGAACTACCTCCTGTTGGAATTTGATTAAAGCGCAGATGAGATGCTGATGAGGACCAGGATGCTGGCAATAGATTGTGACAATGGCTCATGGCCTGAAAATGGAACCTGTGACTGTGATTTGTTAGAATCTCTGACTGTGACTGAACTGGCAGGGGATTAATATGGCATCGAATCGTGGTGGATCCACTGAACAAGATGTTGGAGGTGGAATGTTGATGTGGCTGCTAATTGTGACCTATGAGCTCAAATGGAATTATAGATCTGCATTCATACGGTTTATGTTAATGTTGCCTGTTCCATGTGATATCCAGTCTTAGGGGAGAGGATGTTACTAACCATGTAAAGCTCTGTGCGAAAAATCGTAATTTGTGAATATGGGCTATATAATTAGAATTTGATTGATTGGTGATTGAAAAGTTGCAGAACCTGAGTCTGAGCTGTGAGACTCCTGTGTGAAGGGTTAGGAATAGAGTTATAGGGTTAGGCTTCCTCAAGGTTTGGTCAACCTCTGTTACTATGCCACATATACATGGACTTGGAGCAGAGTAGGCTTTATGGAACTACACTTATAGGTGCGGTATGTACGATTTCATTCAGTTTTTGTCGGTTTTATCTAGACAAAATATAATTTCAAGTCAATTGAATATAGACATTTTTACAAATGTATAATCACCCCAATGCATGACTTGCTTTTTACATAACGCTAAAATGAGCCCTTTAATATGTATTTACACCAGGAGTGGGTCCATCCTATGGGGGCTGCCATGTTTTTAACATAGCCCAGAGTGGACGGACTAAACATATTTTGAGCTTTAATGACAACCGAGAGCTACCATAGGTTTCCTGCATGCTCTAAAGGGAGGGATGAGTCGATAGGTACAACATTCAACTTCACCAACAGATGTCACCGAATCTTACAAACTGCACCTTTAATATTAGACGAGCAGCACCTAATAGTACCTAATCCTGTGACATATTTTTTGGCTCATATGTTTAAAAATGATAAAAGGTTCCAGACACGGGGACTATCCTGTTCATATAATAATACTTGCATCAAAATTGTAGAGGTGATGTCTGAAATTAAATGTTACAAATTTGAGCTTCAGTATGATTAATAGAATAATCACTGTCACCCCTGTCGAGCAGGATAAAGGGATATTTCCACCCACACATAAAAGGCAAATAAATCCCTCCTTGCTTGTTCAATAAGTCAGTGTCCAGCTGCTCAAAGGGAAATCAATTTCCACCCTCAGAGTCTTTACTGATAATCAATGTCTATTAAACACAGTTCAAATTAAACTATGACTTTGGATAATTGTAAAAGTTAGGCTATTGGGAATGTGTGCAATGAAATTAGAGCCGGCTGAAGCCTTTGACATCCAAGTTCATGGGGACTTTGTTTGAAGAAAGTTGAATTTAAAATCTAAGGAGATTCATGAAAGGATAGAAGTATTGAATTGAGCCAGCTCTTGGGATGAGCGCTGTTTGCCTATTAAATCCACCGACTTCTTCTTTGTCTCCATCATGAAAAGCCGGACTTCTGCTCTTATATTATTATTTCAGATCCTTTGGTCTTACCATCAACTCCACTTCTTTACCTTTGATTCCTTTCATTAGACACTATGCCTGTTTGTGTTGATGTGCCATTTGTGTCTGTAACTAAGAAGGAGAATATGTTCCCACTTTGTACCACAGATGCTGTCAACCGACTGATCTATCGCTAAGTCCCACTCTGGATCGCTGGCGGCCAATCACATTCCATACATTGAAACTTCTGTTTTGCTCCGGTTTCAGACATATATCGCATTCAAACTTTGAAAAATGGTACAACGATGTACATGGTGTAAGTGCAATACTAACACAAGACATCCAGAGAGGCTAAGGTTTATTTTATTCCGCTTCCTAAACCTAAAGTTAGTTCTGGAGAGCTGATCAAATATTTATCTGAATGGGACAAGGGGGCAGGGCCTAGCGATGGGCAAATTGCGTGTTACTCACCCCCTGAGAGGTCTTCAAGACTTGATCAGGTGCGATGTAGATGCACACCATTCACCAATTTATGTCCATTCTTTGTACCTATGAGTCCAGTCACAGCCCTCTGTGCATATGAAAAAAGGTAAATGGTTGAATAAAAGTGCCAAGAAAATAGATTAAAATAGGTTGACACATGCAGTACTCAGTGTGAAGAAAAACACATCCCCTGCAAATGAATGCACTTGATGTAAAAGGGCACCTACTTTTTCTTGTGTCCAATTTTTGCTGGATTAAGCATGATGAGGATCTGATTCAGATATGAGTAATGTAATTACTGATAAAACTTGTCAAGAAGTACAGACCCACATCTAATTTAAACTCTCTCCGCTTTTGCTTTGAAGCTCCTGTAGAAGGTCCTTTTGACTTAATGAAATACATGCATTTCTCTTATTCTATTTAGGTGAGCCTGAGCAGAAAATCACTGTTTAGCTTTTCCCTTCATTCTGTAGCCTCTCAAATCAGTGATTAAAATCTGGAATGTTCTAGATTTAATTAACTTACCGATGCACTTCTTCTTCTTCTTGGTCTTCCTGGCAGAGATAATAGGAATGACGTGACTCAGAAGAAGAAATGGATGCTAAGCATCACTGGAAATAAAGTCTAATGGGTTTTGACATAATGCAATTTTGGTGCCACAGATGAACTGGAAATGCTTTGGCTCTAGAGGTTTCATTTCCAAAAATGTTTTATTTATTTGAATATTTTTTCATATTTTGTTTACTGGCTTGTGCTTTGTTTTGAGATAGCCTCAACTCTTTATTTCATCCATCCATCCAAGACACGTATCAAACTTGTGATCAAATTGGCCTGCGAGAGCTTAAAGGCATATGATTGTCTAGAAATAAAAGTCTAAAGCTTTCATTGCCCATGAACTCTAGTTAATAACACGTCACTTTTTATGTGTAGCAATATATTCAGTGTGTTTACAGAGTGTTAACATTTTAACATGTATGTAAATGCATATACAGATTTGTAACTTGAATAAATGATAATCAAGTATGAAGACAGTTATTTTACAATATGGTTAGTAATTACATTTAGTTAATTAAAACCGGCCCCTTGAGAACAATCATAATGCTGATGTGGCCCTCGGTGAAAATGAGTTTGACACCCCTGCTCTAAAGATATTTACACTATGATGACGTGGCTCCATCATCAAAGTTAACAAACTTGTTTTGTGAACTGCTGAACATGCCAAAACTGTAAAGATTTGACCTAATTATGTAAAATCAAGTATGCTGTGTTGGTGAATTAAATTTAGTTATTTTCTTTGCTCTACCTGATTCTTTAGGTTCTCCAGAATTTGGTGACCTAAGAGGTCACTGGGATTTTATTGACATTAATGTTCATTATATCAATTAAATTAAATTGACTTTTAATTCTTTAGTTCAGTTTAACAGAGGAAAGCATTGCTGTGTTTCTGCAAGAGTACGGTTAGCATATGAACTGAAAAAGATAAAAATATCATTCTTATGAGCTCCAATTTTTTTTTATTGTATGACTGTAATTACGATTCAACATCAAGTTACAATTATTGTATAGGCATCTCCATACAAGCAGGTGGCATGTGTAATTAACTAGGGTTCATGGGCAACGTATGTTTCAGAATTTTATTTTTAGACGTTCATCCGCCTTTAAGCTCTTGCGCGTAACGTATTGAACAGGGGACACAAGCGCACGACCACACATAGACAGGTAAAGCTTAACTCAGGTTGATTTAGTCCGGGGTTGGTTCCCAGGTTGCAGGGAGCAGGCAGGAGTTCGAAACACAAGGCGACAAACCACGAGGAGAAGGCAGAGGGAAAGTCCAGGGACAGTCAGGGGTAGAGAACACGAGAAGTTTAGAGAGGAAGAATGTTGGAATGCTTGACATAAGATCAGAGACAATCTGGCGATGAGTGGAACCAAGAGGGGAGCTTAAGTAGGTCAGAGGGCGGGGGAACACAGGAGAGCAGGTGAGGAGAATCAGGAGAATTAGGAGGCACCGGAGGGAGGGGGAGCACAGTCAAGACATCGTGGGCCACGTAAAATGACATGACGGGCCAGGTTTGGTCTGTGGACCACGGATTTGACACACGTGAACTAGGGTATACGATTCTGTAAAGGAGGGAAGTGTCCAGTGCAGCAGTGGTACGGTCCATCATGGGCGACAGCTCCACTACCCTCCTCCTCTGCCCCACCACCTCAGCTGGCTCTACTGCTCAGTCTGTCCAGTCTCCTCCAGTCAGTAATCAAGATGCTGCTGTCCCATTAGACCGCTCCAAAGAAGATGGTGAACGCCAGTCATCAACTAACCCCCAAATGACCTCATTCTCCTGGGCAGATCGCCATCCGCTCCTGCCCTTCATGAACAGGGTGGTGTCTGTGCCTGCCTGAACATCCACCACCAGCTCCTTTGGTTTCCCCAAGTCAATCCTGAGCCGGTTCCACTGGTACCAGTCCACTAAGTTTCGCATCAGTCGATCCTACTCTTACCATACACCATATGATACTTTTCCGATACCAGTTTCTAGCTGCAGCCGTGTCATTAATGGAGTATCGTAACAAAAGGTTTGTGTTTATTAGCTCATCCCTCGTGTGGCATTACCTGACCTGATTCCGTTGATGGCACTGTTGCCATGAGGGAATGGACATGGTCAGAAACACTCCTGACAGACAGTCGTTTTGAAATAGTGATTATTTCAAAACAGTTACATGCTGACATGATCATTTCAATTGCTATCAAGTGAAAAAATTCCTCACACCATGGATTTTGCTAACACAAAATTCCAATTCCACCATTATTTGTGATGTCCCTCACTCCTGTTTGCAGAATACCTGCTCACTGGTGTGGACCCAGGAGACAACAAAAAAATCATGCAGGCCGTGCAGGTCACAGCTCAGGTCTGCTTGAGCAACTGCTCAATCTCTGTTCTGTTTTGATAAAGTGATGATTAAAACCAGAAAAGCTACATAAAGTAACACACTCTAAGACAGTTTTTGCTTTGGTTTACACTCCATGTTGTCTGGTATGCATGAGATTTTCTACTGTTCATCCTTGAGAGAGAGAGCGAGAGAGATCATTATGACTCCCTGTCTATGGACAGGGTCAAGGGGAGGAGAGGTTACAAAAGGGACACAGATGAGCCATGCAGAGTAAGCAAGAGAGCGAGGAGAGCAGAAGATGGATGGGAGGTGTGGTCTTATCTGTTAATCACACCAGGAACACACACACACACACACACACACACACACACACACACACACAATAGAAAAAAAGGGTGGGATACCTTCCTGCCCTTCCTCTTAAAGGTTTACTGGGCTCTCGAGTTTACGAAATGTCATCCAGTGCCACAGTGTTGCCCGGGCCGTACGTGTGCTCCAAAGTACATTATCAGCTTCCATGTAAAAATGTGTATGCAGAGGCAGTGATGCATTTTTCTGTCTGCCAGTGAACTGTTGCGTAACTCCACCTGGACACTGGCAGCACATGGGCACAGGAACCCAACCAGCTCCATTACAACCAGACTGTCCCTAAACTGAAGTTGCCAAGGGCCTCTGATCCTACATCCCCAAATCCCAGATACTACAGTGCCAGATTTGGGATGGTTGAGCTGCCAGAAACCCTTGCCTCCACCCGCGCCTGTGGCCCTGGGACATTTTTCCATGAGACCATTACATGCATATGGCTGACAGAGCCTAAAACACCTCTGCCTCTGGGCTGGGCTCCATTCATGATGTGTGGTTGAGTGCGGTTTAGTTTAGAAGGCAAATGTCCTCCATGCCGTCTTGTCAAGTATCGCCTGGGTCACTCCAGCTGTATGAGCAGCGTTGTATTGGGGAGCGTTTTTTATAGACGCATATCTCTACTGGCTGTGGTTTACTCGTTGCTTGGTAACAGTTTTGTGCCATGAGCTGCAGAGAACATCACCATCATGGATATTTACATCGACTGTACCTTACAGTTTAAAGTATAAAACCCTCTCATTGGTAATATTGATTGAATCTTTTTTTAAGCAGTAATAAAAGAACATATACTGTACATGAAGACAAAATTAAAAGGGCTCTGATGTATCAATGTATTTTTTTGACTAACAGTATAATTTCAATTAACAAGCTTGAACATTCTATTACTCTGTCCCCGATTCTTGATGTTTGTATGGATAGAAAAAATACAAAAGTGAATGTTTCTACGTTAAGGTACAGAGTGCAAGATTTGGTGACATCTAGTGGTGAAGTTGCATATTGTATCCATCGCCTCACCCTCCTGAACATGCAGGAGACCCTATGGTAGACTTCAGTTGTCATTAAATCTCAAAAAGATGTTTAGTATGTCCACTCTGGGCTACTGTAAAAACATGGTGGCCCCCATATAAACATATATATATTTAGAGATAGATATAGATATAGATATATACACATATATTGATGAGCTCATTTAAAGGGTATGGAAATAGAAATAATACATTCAGGTGATTATAAATTCATGAACATGTCAGCATGTAACTGTTTTGTAATATTTTCTGATGTAATGAAAAAGACCAACATATTACACAAATAAAATTAATAATTGAATCAGCAATGGACGGGGTTTATAGTTTATTGTTCACAGGCTTGAGGAGGCCTTTCAGAATACCATAGTATTACCATAGCTGTAATTACTTCAAAAATGATAACTGCAGTAGTGCAATGTGGTCTTCCATAGTGCTTTGATTCCTTTGTCTGCCGCTCTCTGATCACTGAGGCACTGCAGATAGAGACTCAGCCTCATAAAGGTCAAGCCTTTCTTATAAATGTTCTAGGCAATGACACTGAAAAGGTGGAGGCTGCTTAACCACCAGCACCATCAGGATGTTAGGGAGAGAGGATAAATGACACAACGTCTGGTGGTGTATGTTAAAGTGGGCATATGCATGTAGTCTGTGTGGCGTGTGAGTGTGGGTGTGGTTGTTAAAGTCTCCCCTCTGCAAGCCCTGAAGGTTGGCCCAGACTTTACTGTCATTTCTCATCCTAATGGTGCCTGCCACATCCTCCTGCCAACACACGGCTGGAGAACAACCAAGAGCCAGGAGGAGAAAAGAAAACACGACATACGTTCAATCTGTCTCTGACACCGTTTCGCGGAACAAAAGCCACTCTATGTTTTAACGACAAGAAACAATTCAAGGACTGGCCTTTCCACGGAGTGTTCTTTACACATATGAAAACACAAAGGGCAGTGAAATTCAATGGCTTTTTATTGCCAGATCTAGTTAGCTACATTTGTACAGATGTCTCTTTAGTGTGCAGATTTTTTTTATTCTAAATTCTCAATGAAAGGTGGGGTGTGTAAGATTTGGTAACATCTACCGGTGAGGCTGCATGTTGCATCCATCACCTCACCTCACCCCTCTGAGCATGTAGGAGAACCTATGGTAGACTTCATCTGTCACTAAAACTCAAAGGATGTTAAGTACGTCCACTTTTACTACTGTAAAAACATGGCCGCCTCCATAGGACCCCCCTCCTCAGGTAAATACACATTAATGGGCTCAGGGTGTAGGATTAAGTGACATTACGAGGTGAAGTTGCATGTCGCTGCTGAATGGTCCTCATCTCAATCTTGTTCATATGATTTTCAAGGCTGATATGATACATTACTTGCATTCTAAATGCCTCTCCTGTGACAACCTGTAATCGGATCTCACTTCATGACTGACATGCAAATGAACATATCCATTATCTGCGAAAGGGGAGCACCAAACAATTATTATTTGTTATTTGATATCCCATTGTAGATGTGCAGTGACACTGTTGTCGTGTGTGATGTATGTGAACATGATGTTGTGTCTGTCTCACTGTGTGCAGCTGTGTGTGAGACAAGCACGGACAATGTTAAACGAAAATCCCAGTCACTCTGAGATGTACAATACTTCCAAATGATTACAGAACTTAAAGGTGCAGTGTGTAAGATTTTGGTCATTTTTGTTACTTCTAAAGATATTACAAAACAATGACATACTGACATTTTCATGATTGTACAATCACCTAAATACATGTTTCCCCCATTACCCTTAAGATATCTATAGAAATAAAATTACAAAACGATCGAAAGTAAAAAAAAAAAAAAAAGCCAAATTAATGGAAAAAAGGTGAGGTGATGGATACAATCTGCAACTTAACCAGTAGATGTCATTAAGTCTTACACACTGTACCTTTCAGTTTCACTTATAAGTGAAATATTCTCCAATATTACCTTTTGGGCTTTTTAATTGAATTTTGTTTGGAATTTGTCCTCTTTGATTGCATGGGTGGCTCTGCCATGATGTTCACATGGAGAACGATGAGCTTGTTGTCTCTCCAAGCTGTTAAATTCTCCAGCTGCAGGTGTGTGACGAGGTTTCCTGGAAGAACTATGGCAACAGCAGACAACCTGCTGTCTCTATCATACGTTTACGCATCATCAAATTGCTCAACACAGTGACATTTGAAGGTGTAAAATCTTTACAAAGTTGTTTAGTCAAAGTTGTTGACTGTGTGTGTCTGATTAGATATAGGTGCTTAAAAGGTCATGGTCACTATTATTAAAAGCTCGACTTCACTTGTAGTCCTGATCTTAGCAGCAGCTCACAGAAGTCCTTTGAAATTTAGCACATTTCTAAGTTTAGACTCACTGATGAACTTTGATTCTAGCGATTACAGGTCAAATGTTAATGTGACCTCATAAGAAACTGGACATTGTCATATAGATGGAAAATGTATTG
>JAFBJT010109672.1:6136-36422 GCA_016785325.1 Chascanopsetta lugubris
CACACACACACACACACACACACACACACACACACACACACACACACACACACATGGTCAGCAGCCAGCCTGCTGTCAGGGTGTTTGGACGATGATGTCACAGTCGGGAAGAAACATGGAGGATGTGTGTGATGGAGGTTGTGTGTCTGTTGTAAACAATAGGTGTGCAGCATGTGTTTGGGATTAGTGTGTGTGTCTGTGTTTATTTATTCTCAGGCAGCAGCAGAGAACGATTATCAATCAGTCTGAAATGATGTCAGACTATGAGAGAGTGTGTGTGTTTGTGTGTGTGTGTGTGTGTCTGATTGTGTGTATATATGCGTGTCCAAATTTGAATGTGAATCCTACGTTAGATGATTATTATTGTTGTACTTCTGTTGACTGTGTGTGTGTGTGTGTGTGTGTGTGTGTGTGTGTGTGTGCGCGTGTGCGCCACAGAGTCTCCTCTTCAATTCTATGTGAACCACTCCAGCAGTCCTAACGTCACAGCGTACGGCCCCGGTCTGAGCTACGGCGTCGCTAACAAGCTAGCCACATTCACCGTCTTCACAGAGGACGCCTCCGAAGGTACGAGAGGGGGGCGGAGCCATGATTGCCCTGGGAGTTGGTTGTGTTCAATTGGTGCAAACATTGTGTGTGTCTGCCCAGGTGGTCTGGACTTGGCCATCGAGGGTCCATCCAAAGCGGAGATCAGCTGCATGGACAACAAGGACGGGACGTGCAGCGTCAGCTACCTGCCCACTCTGGCCGGGGACTACAACATCCTGGTCAAGTACAATGACGACCACATTGCCGGTAGCCCCTTCAGTGCCAGGATCACCGGTGGGTCCTCCGCTCTCCAACACTCACACACAGAGACGGACATCCACCGCTGTGTCTCACCGCTGTGTCTCACCGCTGTGTCTCACCGCTGTGTTTCAGAGGACAATCAGCGGCGCTCTCACGTCAAACTGGGCTCGGCGGCAGATTTCTCTCTGGACATAAACGAGACCGACCTCAGCGTGCTGACCGCCAGCATCCGGGCGCCTTCCGGCCGCGATGAGCCCTGCCTGCTGAAGAGGATGTCCAACAACCACGTCGGTAAGAGCCCTGCAGTCCACCTCCTGTTTCACATTAAAGTCTAGGTCGGGTTTAGAGCATGCGTCCTGTGTCCTCAGGGATCTCCTTCATCCCGCGGGAGGTGGGTGAACACCGCGTCAGCATCCTGAAGAACGGCCGCCACGTGGCCAACAGTCCCATCGCCATCATGGTCGTCCAGTCCGAGATCGGCGACGCCAGCCGGGTAAAGGCTCACGGTGACGGGCTCGTCCAGGGGACGACATTCAACAATGCCAGCTTTGAAGTGGACACACGGGAGGCGGGTCAGTGCGGCGAGGGCATGCGTGATGGTTAGCATTATGATTAGCATGAGGCGATGCTGATTATGTATCTGTGTCTCCAGGTTACGGCGGCCTGGCTCTGTCCATCGAAGGTCCCAGTAAGGTGGACATCCAGACCGAGGACATGGAGGACGGGACGTGTGGAGTCTCCTACTGTCCCACTGAACCAGGGAACTACGTCGTCTCCATCCGCTTTGCTGAGGAACACGTCCCAGGTTCAAAGACTTATATTTTTTGATTTCCTGAATATTTAATTTAATTTAAAATTTTAGATTTGTATTATTGTTATTCTAAGCTTTTTAATGATTATTATTTTTATTGTTATTGCTGCACATTATTTATTTATTTGTTTGTGTGTGTCAACAGGAAGTCCCTTCACAGTGCGGGTGACGGGTGAGGGTCGTATCAGGGAGAGCATCACTCGACGACAGAGGGCAGCGTCTGTCGCCAGCGTGGGGAGTGTGTGTGACCTCAGCCTGAAGATACCAGGTACGCGCGCGCACACACACACACACACACACACACACACACACACACACACACACACACAGATCTGTTTAGTCATCATCCTGAATCTTCAGAGCGTTTCCATCTTTTCTGAAACTTTCCTCATTTTCTGTTTTATCTTAACTTTGGTTTCTGATCTTTCCTTCCCTCTTCTTCCTTTCCGTCCCTTGTCTCCTTTCCTCCTCTTCTTCCCCTTCTCTCCCTCAGTTTCTCTCCATCCCCTCTTCTGCCTTCTGTCCTCTTCTCTTATCACTCTTCATCCTCTGCCTCATCCTCCTCCTCCTCCCACCTCCTGTCCATCCCCTCACCTCCTCCTCCTCCTCCCTTCCGCTGTCTGTCCCCTCGCCTCCTCCTCTTCCTCCAGTCAGCTGGTTCCTCCTGGTCTTGTCTGGACAGTCCCTCTCTCATTCCCCCTCTCGCTCCTACTGCTCCCTCTGGTGGTGCGGAGGCTCCGGCGCTCAGGGGACTCATCCCTCTGTCGTTGCCCCGGATCAGAGCCCCTCTCGCGGGCATGTGCGCCTCATCTCTGGCCTCTCCGGTCTGGTGCTGGCGAGCAGAGCGAAGGAAGTGAAGGGTGTGTGGGTCGTTGGCGGCCGCCGCTCGGTGGGCGGGGCTAGGGTGGAGGGTGCGTTATGGAAGCAGGAAATGACAACATGCACAGGACGTATTATAAGATGCACTGATGATTGTCCTAGTTACCATAACAACCGCATCCTCTACTCACAGCGATCGACATGAAAGACGTCACCAGCGAGGTCACCTCACCCACCGGCGCCACTCAGCCCGCCGAGCTGGTTGCCGTGGGGAACGACACCTACTGCGTCCGCTTCGTGCCCACAGAGATGGGCGTGCACGGCGTGAGCGTGAGGTACAGGGGCGTGCATGTGCCAGGCAGCCCCTTCCAGTTCACTGTGGGGCCGCTGGGAGAGGGCGGAGCCAGTAAGGTGAGAGCGGGAGGTCCGGGCCTGGAGGGAGCACTGGCAGGAGAGCCAGGTAAATACACACACACACACACACACACACAGGTGAACAGGTGAATGTTGGGGATAACTCGTTCACAGACTCAAACAGATATGATGTCATTGTGGTAAAATTACCATAAAATTACAAATTAACTGAAATTTATTTTAAAATGAAGAAAAACAACACAAATGAAAAATAAATTTTTCCATTTTTCACCATAAATGAAATGTGACTGTAACAAAATGACGTTTACTTGCAAATGTATTTCTAATTAATTATATTATATTAAGACGTAACACTTCCTGTCATGTAATTAAAATAAAAGCCTTGTTAAAATGTCTCTCTCTCTCCCTCCCTCCCTCTCTCTCTCTCCAGCTGAGTTCAGTATCTGGACGAGGGAGGCGGGGGCCGGCGGTCTGTCCATCGCCATTGAGGGACCCAGCAGGGCGGAGATCTCATTCGACGACCGCAAAGACGGATCCTGCGGTGTCTCGTACATCGCTCAGGAGCCTGGTAAAGAGACACCACCTTTACCTGGATTCTCTCTCTCTCTCTTTCTCTCTCTCCCTCACTCAGTTCCACTGTCTCTCTTTCTCTCTGTTCACCTCCAGGCGATTACGAGATCTCGGTGAAGTTCAACGACCGGCACATCCCCGACAGCCCCTTCCTGGTCCCGGTGGTGGCGCCGGTGAACGATGCCCGCAGCCTCACTGTTACCGGTCTTCAGGTGAGACACGAGGAGACACCTCCACTCTCAGCCTTGCTAAGGGGCTCCGAGGCACAATTGCAGAAGAAATGTCAATTCTAATAATTATCTGGGGTTAGAAATATTAATGATTCACTTGTATAAACTTTTTTAAATGCTACTTTTTGGATTAGCGCTGTGCTAATTGTAGCTTAAAGGGGCTTAATGAAGTTTTTTTTACCTTATCATATTTAAAAATCACAGAAAATATCACAATATTTTATGAAAATAACAATCTTGACATTATCTATAGATGTCGATGTAACACTACATGTTACCACTAGAGTGGGTCATGAATTAACAGCAGACGTCCTGTGTAGTTTAGCAGAAGGCAAAGCTTCACTCCAAAGTTCTAACGTCCTGATGCTTCATAATAATAATGATGATAATGATAATGACTATGATAATGATAATAATAACAATAATAACAATGAAGAAAATAATAATGATGACAATTATAATAATGATGATGGTAATAATTGTAAAAATAATAATAGTAATAACAACAACAACAAAACAACAATAACAAAATAAATAGTAAAGATAATTGATTAAATATAGAATACATGAGTAATTATGATAATAGCATATTATTATTTGTATTACTGTTATTTTGTTATTTCGAAAAGAAGAAGAATATAAATAATTAAAATTCTTATTATTATCAAAATAATTAGAATTTCGCAATGATTTATTTATAAAATGATTTATTTTGATTACATTTCTTATTGATTAATAATATAACTTAATAACATCTATAGTATCATATCTCCCAAGTGTGACAGGAAGACTCAGATGTGGCTGAAATAGCTTAGTTTGTCCACCAGAGGGCAATATTTGACTCGCACTTTGCAAATTCTGTCTGTAACACAAGTGCATTAACACAACTAGAACAGTGTTTATGTGTTTACCTGCTTGTGAATATGGTGTCTGTTGTCCGCTGTCTGCTGGAGCAGCACCTGCAGGGGCTCAGGTAGGTGGAGGAAACTAGAAACCGGTGTGTTTCGGGGTGTGACCCTCTTTATTCCAGGCTGTTACATCCTCCGTCCCCGCCCATTTACCCCTGCAGGAGTCCGGCCTGAAGGTGAATCACCCCGCATCCTTTGTGGTGCGTTTGAACGGAGCCCAGGGAAAGATGGAGGCAAAGGTCCACAGCCCGTCAGGCGCTCTGGAGGAGTGCGCCGTCACCGAGCTGGAGAGAGATAAATCCGCCATCCGGTTCATCCCCCGGGAGAATGGCCTCCACGCCATCGATGTCAAGTTCAACGGCGCCAACATCCCAGGAAGTCCCTTCCAGGTCCGGGTGGGTGAACCGGGACAGACCGGAGAACCTGGTCTGGTGACGGCATACGGAGCCGGACTGGAGAGAGGAACCACGGGTGAGTGTAAACAAACCTGAGGAGCATAGATCTTCTGCTGTGGACGGAGCACTCACTCTGACACATAAACACATTCCTCACTGGAGTCTTTAATCTTTTAGGTTCCCAGTCTGAATTCATCATCAACAACACCAAAGCGGGTCCCGGGGCCCTGGCTGTGACCATTGAGGGCCCCTCCAAAGTCAAGATGAACTGTCAGGAGGTCCCGGAGGGCTACAAGGTCCAGTACACCCCCATGGCCCCTGGCAACTACCTGATCAGCATTAAGTACGGAGGACCCAACCACATCAGCGGCAGCCCCTTCAAAGCTAAAGTCACAGGTAACCACAGTTATCTAGCTCCGCCCCTTTCCTTCATCTCTTCTCAGACGGTTCTCATATCTCTAACGTCCCCTCCCCCCGTCCTCTCTCAGGTCCACGCTTGGTGTCTGTGACCAACGCCAGCGAGACCTCCACCCTGACCGTGGACCCCGTGCTGCGGGCGTCCAGCGCAGGCCTGGCTCAGAGCGTCATGCCCAGACCGGGCGAGTCGGACGCCAGCAAAGTGCTGAGTCGTGGCTCCGGTCTCAGCAAGGCCTTCATGGGCCAGAGGAGCAGCTTCTCTGTGGACTGCAGCAAAGCTGGTGAGAGAGTCACTTCCTGTTTGGTCAGATGGTCCTAGCCATGTGTCAGCGAGTTGATGGTGTGATGGAGACAAACATGGAGGATAGATGGATGTACTAATGGAGGATGGATTGATAGAGCATGAATGAATGAATAAATAGTGGATGGATGATTGATTAATGGATGGATGGATGGATGATTGAATGGAGTATGGATTATGGATGGATCAAAGGTGGATGGATGGATTAGGAGATAGAGGATGGATAATTGATTTACGGATGAATGGATGGATGAGGATGGATGATGGATTAATAAAAGATGGATGGATGATTGATTAATAGATGAATGGATGGATGGATGATGAATAGAGAATGAATGGGTGATAAATAGAGAATGGATGGATGATGGGTTAATAAATATAGGGATGATGATTACTGATGGATGATGAATAGAGAATGTATGGTGGATTGATAGAAGATGGATGGATGGATGATTGATTGATCCATGATGGATGATGGATGAATAGAAGATGGATGGATGGATGATTGATTAATGGATGGATAGATGATGCATAGAGAATGTATGGTGGATTGATAGAAGATGGATGGATGGATGACTGATTAATGGATGGATGATGGATGAATAGAAGATGGATGGATGGATGATTAATGGATGGATAGATGATGAATAGAGAATGTGTGGTGGATTGATAGAAGATGGATGGACGACTGATTAATTGATGGATGATGGATGATTCATTGATGGATAAAGGATGGATGATGGGTTGTCAGAAGATGGATAGATGGATGACTGATGAATGGATGGATGGACGATTAGATACATGTACAGAGGGGCAGCTCCAACGACGTCAGCCCACTGACTGCTCCAAATGTAACTCCGCCCCCTCAGTGATGACTTCCTGTCTCCTCAGGTAAGAACATGCTGCTGGTGGGCGTTCATGGTCCTCAGGTTCCCTGTGAGGAGGTTCTGGTCAAACATATGGGGAACCTGCAGTACAACGTCAGCTACATGCTGAGGGAGCGGGGCAGCTACGTCCTGGTGGTCAAGTGGGGCGAGGACCACGTCCCCGGATCCCCCTTCCATGTGGTCGTCCCCTGAATCCTCTTCTTCCTCCTCCTCTTCCTCCCTCCCGCGCTGACTTTTGAGCTCAAATCAGAAATGACAAATTTACATTTTGAATATTTACTTACATTTGCCCCTGTTTGTATTTAAAGGCGAAGTGTGAAGGATTCGTGGCTCCTGCCTCTGAGGAACATATTATGATATTCATAATAGTTATTTTATTAGTGACTTTGATTTGATTGAAATGAGCCTTTAAATTTACATCAGAGTGGATCCTCCTCCATGGAGATGGCCATGTTTGCTCTGTGGCAGTTTGGAAGGTTTGATATTAAGTGAGAGACGTACACTAGGCTGCAATACACAACTTCACCATAAGGTGCCATTTATCCTACACATTGACCTTTAAAAAAAAAAAAAAAATGTAAATCATTTTTTTAAAGGAGATACAAAATGACAACACTGTTGAATATATGAGGGTGAGACTTAAAAACACTACATTCTCGCCTGAAGGTGGCACTGTGGAGTAAAGTCAAGGTAAAAACCACCTGATTATTTAAAGAGAAGCAAACCTGAAATTACTAATCGACAAGTTTTGCACTTGTTCATTTTTCTTTCTTTTTTTTATACTCGGTTAAGTACACAAACAACACACAGCTGCATCCTCTGTCTGCTGCCCCCTGGTGAGCGTCCACACGCGGCCGAGGTAAACAAACGTGTGCTAGTTTTCCACAGGAGGTGAAGACGAGGATATTTTTCGAAACTGGATTTTAGTTCGATTTGCAAAACTGGAGAAATTCTTCACAAAATTCAGTGCACTTTCCTGTTGCTGAGCAAAATTTAACTGAATGAAAAAAACTGCATTTTTCTGTTTCTTTTATTTGTTTGTTTGTAAAAAAAAAAAAAGGTGGATTCACTCGGATATAAAAATCTAAACTGCTGATTTTCGTTACTCGTTGATTATTTGTCGCAGGTTCTCGATGCGTCCGAGACAAGTGGACGACACTACTGTTTCCTGCACTGTGGCTCAGACTACTTTACTACATGTTGTGATCTGTTATGTTTCCTGATCACTGCTTCCTCTTCTTCTTTTGATACTTTTTGTTTTTATATGTTGGGAAAAGAAAAAAGTCTCATTTTGTATTTCGGTGGTTAAACGGTGTTTTAATGTGAAACTGAACTCTTTATATTTGATAAAGTTAATAAACTGGAACGAAGACGACTGACTCCAGTCCCCTTATTTCCAGGATCTCAGTAGAGACATCAGATTATTGGAGTAAAGGTATGACTCAGCATTGTGTGTGTGTGTGTGTGTGTGTGTGTGTGTGTGTGTGTGTGTGTGTGTGTGTGTGTGTGTGTGTGTGTGTGTGTGTGTGTGTGTGTGTGTGTGTCATGTTTGACCTGTTGCACTGTTATCTGATCACTTCCACACTGAGGCTGAACCTTCACACAACAAAGAAAGGTAAGAATTCCAATCTATTGTGAATCTGATCTAATCAGATAAAGATTAATCTGATTGAATCCAGTCTCATCTACTTTGCCTTGAAATTGTTATTTTACTGGGATTTCTGTAAATGTATTTGATGGGGAAAGTAATGACTAATGCAGACTGAAAAAACATTTCAATTGTGTGTATTTATTTGTCATTTCACCATTTCAAAACAATTTTGTTGGCAAATGTTCCACTTTTATATTTAGTTCAGAATGTTTTATTGCCTGAGTTGACATTTTTATCTGGAACATTTTCATATTATAATCATGTTTAATTTGTGTCTGATGATGACGTTTCCTCTCTGTGATGAAGATGAAAGATACGAGACTGATGATGACGATGTCGATGTCTCCTCTGGGATGAAGACGCGTGGCCTCGTGACGACTCAGACTCAGGAGTTTCACCGCCTGGAGTTCCAGAAGGTGATCTTGACTCTTGACTTGCCGACATGTTCCCGCCCACTTAGGTAAACAACGTAAGTAAGCCCACACCTGCCCTCCGCCTCTCTCCCGGGGCAACTCCAGCAAAGATAGTGTTTCCCCCGACCCCAGGCCTGGCCCCTAGGCTGGGGCTCCAGTGGCCCTCCGGACAGGGTACACACGTTCTCGACCTTCCTCATCATTTGGGTTCCTAAAATCTATACCATCAATGAAAACTTTACCTGACCTGTAGTTCTATATATGAACCACTTGATGGCATCAAAATACATCTAAATGGTCATTTGTCACCATTTTGTCATCAGCGTTTAGTACTGCACGTGCAGTGCCATGGTGCAAACCACCAGAGGGCGTAAATACCCACTTTTGAGCAAAATCCCCATAACCTGCTCAAAACAAATCTCTGCCTGCAGTGTTTGAAAATAACCACAGGGGAGTGACAGATGACCATGACAGATGTTGGTGTTTGGCAGAGATCAAAGACAGACTCAATAAATAAATAAATGAATAAACAATACATTTCACACTCCGCACTGATGTATGAGTCCACGAGTCAACGGAGTTGACCGATGCTGGAGACACCAGGAAGTAGGAGGAGCAACAGCAACTTTTCATGTTCCCCTTTAGTGTTTTTATAAAAATTGAAGAGATGCCCTGCAAGAGGGGATTTACGGAGCCATTCTGTTTGACACGGTGACGCAGAACCTAACAACAAACTACCCTTGCCCCACAACAACCAGTCACCACCTGGGGCGCGAACCCACTACATCTAGGTCACAAATCCAACTCTCAGCCAACCGAGACATTTGGCCACACGTTGATGCTGTGGTTTACTTCTGTATGAGCGTGTGTGTGGAAATAGAACCGACTGTCGCTCGGATCTGCCAGACACAGGAGCGTAGAAGCTGACATGCTGACTTGGCATTCGAGAGATAATGGGTTCAAATCCCCGTTTAGTATTATATTTTAGGTGCACACACACACACACACACACACACACAGAGTGAACTACATAAATGTATGTCTGAAGAGCTGAGTGAGGTAGATGCATGGCCTGGTTACACTTAGACAAGGAATCAAACGGAACGTTCAGGTTTTCAATCAGAACAGAGACAGACTGAGTGGTCCACTTTATTACACTGTGCCACTGCGGCTCAGTGGGTTGAGTGTGTGTTCGGACATTTAGAGAACGTGAGTTCAAGGCTGTTCGTTTGTTTTTTAAGTGTCGGCCGACGAATTTGAAAATATTAACCTCACACAGACAGATATAAGTGAGTTCTATTTGAGTTGAGTTTATACTGTTGTTTTCAACATACTCACTGCATTCATTTGAATTGTTTCATTTTATTTTTTTGGCTGAATCCCATTTTAGACAACCATGAAAACAGTTATTTGCCCTGCTCCGTACTTGTAAACAAAATCCACGCTCCTTCTGTGAAGAATCTCTCTCTGCTTCCCGCTTCTGTTTTATTTACTTTTTTAAGGAGAAACAGCAGCAATAAGAACCTGTTAGTTCACCTACGCCCCCTACAGTTATTCAGGGATACTGCTGTGTGTCTCAGCTTTGGCCTTCTCACTTGCAGTTTTCTGTCTGACCAGCAGGAGTAAATATGTTATATACATTACATACATGAAAAACAGAGGCAGATTTTGTGGACATGAAGACATGCGGAAAAAAACAAAACCATTTCAACTGTTTTATTTTTCAATGTATTGAATCATTCAAATCTTTATTCATTATTAATCAAATTACTTCTCAGTATTTTTGCAATGATTCCAAAAATCGATTATTTTCTACATCTTTTTATAATTATAATTTTCATCCGTTTAAAAAAAAAACAAAAAAAAAAACACAAACCATAACACAGTACTTTATTGTATTGAAAAGGTGGAAACATGACTCAGCCGGTGGGGAAGAGGAGGAAGCCGGTGAAGGTGTGGCTGGCGCTGCTCTGACTCGTCACCATGCTGCTGTACTTGGTCGCCTGGAGACTGACGGTGTCGCCGCGCCTCAGGTCCAACACGGCCGAGCCCGAGGTGACGAGGAACCCTTCCGCCACGTCGCACTGCGCCAGCTGAACGTCCGAGTTCTTCATCAGCTGCAGACACACCTGAGGGGGGCATGCACACGCAGTGAGGGCCCGGGCCTTATTTCCTTCCTTATTTCCTTCCTCCCTTCCTGCCTAACAGCCTGCTTACCTAGGCACCGAGGTAGTGTCACATTTTGTGCTGTAGGAGATGTTTATTTTATTACACTTCTTTTATATGATGATCCATTTGTGCATTATTCACGGGGCCATTACATGCCAGCCAATGTGTCAACCTGGGTTTGATCGTGTCGTGATTTATATTGACCAAGTTCGTAGAGTTGAGTTCTGCGGAGGGGAGGGGGCCCCGGATGGGGAGAGACGGTCATTCTGGCAAAAACAAGCGCTTCCTGTCATTATCAGACTCTCTCAGGGCCCATAGCCGCTGCTTGTGATTTACCTCCTGGCAAACTAACCTTTGGTTTAGCAACCTCTGGTTGGTGGGATTTAGGGCCATTCCATCGCAACCAAGGTGTTGGGTGCACTGGGTGATTCGAATATCTTATATCTAATATCTAATATCTCTATCTGTAATCATTTAAATGTAATTTTACGCTTCAGAGGTCATTCCGACACACACTTACGTTCACGTTTTGAACTCGGTTGGTTCTCCTCGCAATGCTTAGAAGGCGGGACTAACCTACATTTTCAGCCAATCTATCGGGAGTTAGAGAGGTTTCAGGAGGGGGAGGGGGGAGGCAAAACCGGATTTTTAAAAGGGCTTATTTTAAAAAAACAAAACGTTTCTGAGACTCTAAATACTGTTTAGCATCATAATAGAACCAAAGAACAAATAGAAAGTCCCTTAAATGGGCACAATAGCTCCCTTTAACATGTCGAGGCTTAGGTGGAACCGGACTCACGCATCCACATCACTACCTGTGCCTCCCTTACCTCCTTCTTTCCCTCCTTCCTACCTTTCTTCCTACACTCCTTCCTTGGTTTGCTCTTACCTACTTCCTTCTTTCCTTCCTACCGACCCATCGAACTGCTTGCTCACTTAGCTAACTACCTATCTTATCTTACCTCCTTCCTCCCCTGTTTCCTACCTATCTACCTTTTTCACGCCTACCTCCCTTCCTTGATTCCTACCTGCCTACCTACCCACCTTCCTTCCAACCTATCTTCTTACACACTGACCTACCCCCTTCCTCCATCCCTCCCTTTCTTTCTTCCTACCAGTCTACCTGCCTACATATTTCCATTCCCCTTTCCTCCCTCCCTTCCTTCCTACCCTCCTTCCTTCCTTCATGATTAAATGACAATTAAAGGGAAGCAGGTGGTTAAACTACGGGAAATGAAGTACAGAATTAGTTCTCACTCTGCTCCTCGCTGACACGTGGTAAGTGAAGAAGTAGATGCCTTGAATCTGACATGTGAAAATTCCATCTGTCAGATTTTCTCCATGAAGATCCTCAGCCAGGTCGAGCACAATCTCACTGTGGGAGGTGAGTATTATTATTATCATTATTATCATTATTAACATTGTTCTCATTTGTTTGATTATCATCATCCCATCTGACCTGTTGAAACTGATGGCCACGTCGAGCTCGGGCAACTCTGCCACCTGATATTTCCTGGAGAAGTAGGGTATCTCCTGGGTGGAGGCACTGAAGGGCTTCCCCTTCTCCCCCCTCAGACCCATTGGCCCCGGGAGCCCCTGCAGACCCGGGTCCCCCTTCATACCAGGGTGACCTGGGGGCCCATGAAGACCTGGCTCCCCGTTCTGGCCCCTGACAAACTGACCTGACTCACCTGCTCAAACAAAACAAGTACATTTGGTTTTAGAATGACATATAAAAAGAATTTATTGAAGGTTGCAGGTTTGATTTCTGCACCTGGATCTCCCTTCTCTCCCTTGGGGCCATCCCCGCCTTCGGGCCCATGACGTCCAGGTATCCCTGGAATCCCAGAGGCTTCTACACTGCAGGTCATCTGTGTGAGGGCCAGGTCCACCATGGCCAGGAGCATCAACGCTGCAGTACTGCAGCTCAGCCAGTGGGAGGCCTGGACCCACATAGATACACATTCAGAATTAACAGGGAAATTGATACTGGACTTTAGAAGAGTGGTACATCAGGATGAACACATGGTGGCGCTGATGCACAAGTCATTATTAGAGGAGAGCAACGCAATTCAAAAATAACCAACAACAACAGTAATAATAATAATAATAATAATAATAGCAATGATAATAATAATGATAATAATAATTATATATATATATAATGTAATATAATAATAATTACAATAATAATAATAATAATAATAATAATACATATGAAAAACACAATATGTATACAAATAACAATAATAATAACAACAACAACAACAACAATAATAACAATAATAATAATAATTTTAATAATAACAGACATGATGCAGCTTTAAATGCTCCTCTCTTCTATCTTCTGTCTGAGTAAATGATTCCCTCGTGGTTTCCTAAAGGTTACAAAGGTCTCACCATTGCAGGTAACACAGGTCCTCAGCTGAGAGGATGAGGAGGAGGAGGAGGAGGAGGAGGTTGAAGAGCAGAGATGAAGAGTTCTCCTGCTTCACGGCCTCAGCAGCGACTGAGTCCCATTGAAGAAGAAAGAGGAAGTCAAAGAGCTGAGGAGAGAGGGGGGTGCCTGAGGGAACAACAAGATTATAACATTTTTAAAGTTTAATAGAAATTTTGTATTTATTTTGTTTCATTCCGCACTGCCACATTTAATCATCTATAAATCTATTAACTATTCACTCAAAAGTTTATGGTATTACAATGTTAAGTATATTTCAAATCAAATATGCAAATGTAGCAACTTGTGATCGGTTAAATTTAAGACTTGTTTGAAACTTTTCATTAGTGTATTATGGTGTTCAAAATTAGAGCTGCAGCTATCGATTATTTTTGTAATCGATTAATCTATCAATTATTTTCTTTGATTCGATTAAATGATCATTTGAATAGGTGGAAAAGAAACAGTACAAATGTGAAAAAGACATGTCTGAAAATGACATGATTTATTATCTGACTTATCACCTGATATTTTCCACTTTTCCCACTTCCCATAAATGATAATCAAGAAAAGGTTGGAGTAAAATCCCCTTACACCTAAAAACATTATCTCTCCGATGAATACAATTTATGTTTGATGGCAGGGAAAAATAACAATACATGTATTGTGGGTTCTATCAATTCCCTGCTGCGCACTGAAAGGCAGGTGAGCCTTACAAACTGACATTTTAATGAATTTATAAACACTATCATTTTTTCCCATTACCCATGAGCCCATTAATGTATATTTAATACATGAGGGTGATGGATACAACATGCAACTTCACCTATAGATATGACCAAATCTTACACACTGTACCTTTAACCAACAATTACAGTACAACAGGAATCCGATTCAATTCAATAATTGGATTCAGGAAAATTGTAATCGAATAATTCTATAATCGATTAAAGTCGATTAATCATTTCAGCATTATTCAAAATTTTACAAAATTTCATAGAATTGAATCATTTTACTGATTAATCATATTAATTATCTCTGATTAAAGTCATAACTTTAAATACTAGTTTCAACTTGTATATAAATTACATTTTTAGTTTTGTAATCACGAGTTAAATCAAGCATCGACATTAAATATAAAGATTTATATGATGAAAATAATGCCCCAATGCATAACCATAATCTATGATCCAGGAATTCTCAAAAGAAGTGATGAGTACAAACAATGTTTACTGTAGTATAAAATTAATTAAAAAAAAAATACAAATAAATATGTTTTACATTTACTCCATGAATTTGATTTCAGTTTGAGTTTGATACATTTTTCTGTAAACAGGGGAAGTGAAAGAAAATGTTCCGTTTTTGAGGAATTAAAGAATACATTTATAATTAGAAAAGTTTGTTCTGTTTTCCCCTGAACTTCTCTTTTATTTTTCCCAGAAGTAAAAAAACTTTCATCTCAGAACTAGTTCCACTGAACCTTTAAATTTCCCTTCACCACACCCCATCAATTCTGCTGCTCCTTCATTTTCTGATCCTCTTTTTTATTTTTCCCACATTCTGACATTTATTTTTCCCAGACATCTGTCTGTCTGTCCGTCCGTCCGTCCGTCCGTCCAAAGCAAAACAAATCAATAAACAAACTAAAACAAAACAATCAAATCAAATCAAATCAAGTTTATTTATATAGTCCGCATCACAAATCACAGTTTGTCTCACAGGGCTTCACAGGGTGGGTAACATCCTCTGTCCTTGGACCCTCAGCAAGGGTAAAGAAAAACTACCGGGGGGGAAAAAAACCTTTTAACAGGGAAAAAAAAGAAAAGGTAGAAACCTCAGGGAGAGTCACAGGTGAGGGATCCACTCCCGGGACGGACAGACGTCCTGGGAGTGGATCATCACTGGAAAACAATGGAGTGCATCAACATGTGGGGGCATGCGCTTTTATGGGTTAGATGTAGTAGGAAGGACATAGGGTTTGTGGCAGAGATAATAAACTGAGGACAGAGAGATGAGAAAGAGAGGGGGTGAAGGAAGAGTGTTCAGTCTCTGTGCTCATTCTAAGTGCATGATGGGAAAATCCCCCCGGCAGTCTGAGCCTATGGCGGCGTAATGTGTCGACTATTCAGCTAAGGACTTGCCTGATCTTGTTTTGACTATAGGCTTTGTCCATAAACTTTGTCAAAAAGGTAAGTTTTGAGTCTCACCTTGAAGGTAGAGACGGAATCAGACTCCCGGACTGAGAGTGGGAGCTGGTTCCACAGGAGAGGAGCTTGGTAGCTAAAGGTTCTACCACCTGTTCTACTTTTATTCGTTCTGGGAAGAACCAGTAGGCCTGAATTTAGAGAGTGGACCGATCTACTTGGATGGTAGGGAGTGATGAGTCCTCTGATGTTGGACGGGGCTCGATTATGTACGACTTTGTATGTAAGGAGTAAGATTTCACTACATTATTAGAAAACATAATGTAAATGTCCACTGCTATGCAGATGACACCCAGCTGTACGTATCCACAAGGCCTGACGACCCAAACCATTCGATTGTCTCAAAGACATTCAGACATGGATGATTTTCTACTTCTTAACAAAGAAAAAACTGAAGTCAGGGTCTTAGGGCCAAATCACTTTGGCGGACCACTGGAGCAGGCAATTACTCTAGATGGCAACAGCCGAGTCCCCTGCTCGAGCGTGAGGAACCTGGGAGTTTTATTTGACCAGGACTTATCGTTTGACCAATATATCAAATCTAGAACAGCCTTCTAGCACCTGCGCAATATTATGATATTTCCCATTAAGATGATCAGAAATATCCAATCCCAACAAGACTCAGAAAAACGAATCCACGCCTTTATAACTTCTAGGCCGGATTACTTTAACTCCTTAAAGTCCGATTGTCCCAGTCGGTCCCTGAAAAGCCTCCAGCTGGACCAGAATGCTGCAGCTCGCACACTGACAGGAACCAGAAGACGACATCAGATCACTCCTGTCTTGGCTTCCTCACACTGAGATTGTCCTTGTGTTGATGTTGATGAGATCATCATGAACTCCTCCTCTCCTGTTTCTCCGTGATTTATTTAAATGAACAGCCCCAGACGTGCGCACAGTGTTTATCTTAAATGTGTTTGCATATTTTGCCTCTATCTTTAGGGGGTGACTTATATAAAGGAAGCGCAGAGGAGAGCGTGCGACTGCGACTCTGTATCCTGCTCTGGACTCTTTGTCGTCAGGCTTTGTCTCTAAAAAACGTTGCCATGTTCCAGGAAATGAGAGAAGCTCCATCCAGAGAGGGATGGATGCCATCCCGCCTCATCTGGCCAGGTTTCCCCCCCAAAACCTGCCCGTTTGAAATAAAGCCCACATTGTTGTTCGGGCAGCACCTTGACGGCCAGCGGTTAAATGACAGCGCGCAGCTAAACCTGTCACGACTGCTCATATTGGGTCGGGGTCCAGAGAAACAGGCGAAAGTCCGACACTGAAAACAAAAGTAAAAGGAAACAAAACAACACGAAGCAAAACAATGCAAAACGAGGCAAGGGAGAAGAAAACGAAAAACAAAACACAACAGTTGAGGGATTGAAAAAAAAAGTATTATAGTATTGTTTGTGTCACATCATTTATTTGACGTCTTCGTGTTTGTTTGGAAATGAAACATAAAAAGAAAAAGTAACCAGGAGGACGTGTGTGTGTGTGTGTGTGTGTGTGTGTGTGTGTGTGTGTGTGTGTGTGTGTGTGTGTGTGTGTGTGTGTGTGTGTGTGTGTGTGTGTGTGTTCAGTGTTGACGCAGCAGGTAGCCGGAGAAGACGCTGTTCCCGCTCGGGCTGGCTCTCATCCCTCTGTAACCTTTGGTCTCCAACCAAACCTCCTGACCCTGGGACACGTAGACGGCCAGACCCCCGGACGTCACCTGGGACCACAGACACGCACATGTGAGGAACTCGCCGCTCGACACCGCTCGTGTCGCGCTGACTCGTCGTTTTGCTCGCACCTGTCTCTTGCCGGTGCGCAGGTCGCAGAACGAGGCCAGCAGAGCGCCGTCCAGTTTCATCAGGACGCACAGACGACTGTCTATCGTGGCATGGTACACGAAGTGGTACGTTCCCGCCACGCGACACCTGACACACAGAACATCACCGTCACCGGAAGTGTTTTCAGTCATTCGGAGAGAGGACGGAACAGCGCCTGCCGTTGCCAGACATGCCGATTAGCGAGCGCTAATGTGCTAACGCCTTGGATGGACATAAGAGTCCGTGAGGTCACGCGCGGGTTTGCGCAAAGTGCTTCACGTGGCTCGTTCATTCGCCGTCCCGCCGAAACCGAACTCCCCCCGGTTACTAGTTCCAAATCCAAATACCGGCAGAGAGGGGGACCCTGAACAGATGTCACGGCCAATAGGCCTCATCCCTCGGCCCGGGAGGTTGCTGCCTGGCCAACAAACGACACCACGACATTGGAGGCGGGGCCTTGTTCTTACGCGCTGTTGAATTCATTCATACAAATCTGCGACGAGCACGACGCGATCGCGGATGCTGGACGGCAGGGGGCGCTCTCACCTGAAGTGTCCGGTCTCTGTGTCGAAGTCGTCATTGATGTTGGTGATGACTGTGGTGAAGCGAATGACCTGGTCTCTCGGTGGGTAGTCGTTGGTTCCCCTGGCCACACTGAAGGCCGCCATCTGCTGGACGCTAGCGGTTCTGCGACAACACAAACAAAGGTGAGCGGGAGGGTCAGAGCTGGGTGAAGATGCTTTAGGGCCCCCGGGCCCATAAACAGGTAGGTGGGCTCCTCATGATGAAGAGAAGGCGCCGAGTCAGGCAGTTTTCACATTTACACACCCGCCTTCCCCCGGTTCACCCGGAGATCCATCATTCCCCGGGGCCCCCGGTGCCCCTGGTTCCCCACTCAGACCTCGTTTACCGGGGTGACCCATTGGCCCGGACAGCCCTTTCTCTCCCTTCTGTCGTTCGGGGCCACCGGGCAGCTCTGCCCCTGCAAACATTAACAACAGGGCTTGTTGTCAAATATGTTCATTATTATTAGTATTATAATTATCATCATCATCATTATCATCATCATCATTATCATTATATTTATTATTCTTATTATTCTTATTATTGATGCTAATAATCATGACAACAATAATAATGACAATAATAATAATAATATCAAAAAAAGCCATTATTGCTATTATAAAGTTTTTATTTGATTTGCTAAAATATTTTTTGAATAATCAATAAAGCCTTTTACCTGCGTCACCTTTCTGTCCTTTCAGTCCATCACGACCGTTTCTGCCAGGCAGACCAGGCAAACCTGAGGATGGAGATCAAAGTCAAACAAACAAATCATCAAACAAACAAACAAACAAAGACCTACACAAACATAACACATGGATATATGAATATATAAGTATATATGAAGAAGTTGAATGCATCATATTTATACATATATATGATGCATGCGACTTCTTCAGTCTTTTTCCTCGACTCCAGGCAGAAAGAAAATTCCTGATATATATATATACACACACACACACACACACACACACACACACACACACACACACACACACACACACACACACACCTGGTATCCCATGCATTTCTGTTGCTTTGAAAGTCTCCAAGGCAACCAGCAGGACTCCGATCCGAAGAAAGAAGTGCTGGAGCATGGTGGAGAATCTGAAAGGGAGGAGAGGAGGAAAAGGTGACAAGGAAAGGAAAGAGCATCATGTAAATGAGTGAAACTGACCTTAGAGACGAGACAGAAAAGTAAAATGATGAGACGAGACAGAAAAGTAAAATGATGAGTTGAAAACAAAGTGAAGCCGAGCTGAGACGAGGAGGAGGAGGAGGTGGAGGAGGAAGAGGAGAAGGAGGAGGAGGAAGGAAAACGGCAACTCAGCAGCTTTTGGTTCGGGGGGAATTAATTTGTCTGACTCAACTTTCCATAGTTCTGCAAATCCTCAGATGTCACAAACACAGAGTGATAGAAACGTCTCTCCTCCTCTGTCATTAAAGGGCACTTCCTTCCTGTGCAGTGGCTCCATGTTCTCTTCTGACACAACGGGTTTGGAACTTGCAGCAGCTGTGGATCCTCAGGAGGCTGCAGGTTCTAAAGTCCAGGATTCAACCTGAAGATGCTTCGGCCGAAATTCTTATCTTTGGAACCACCTAAAAAGAATTAATAATATAATAATAATAATTATTATTATTATTATTGATATAATAATTAATAATTTAATAAATAAGTAAATGAAATGGATAAATGTAATCAATCTGAATAATACATCAAAGATTCAAATAGATTTACAGTATATATACAGCCGTGGTGCCCACACTTTTTTTCACCATGCGAGCTACTTTTTCATTGACCAAGTCAAAATGTTCTACCAACCAGGGCTGGGCGTATCGATCCAAATATTGATAGTATCGATACCAAGGTGAGTATCGGAATCGGATCGATGCTTGTGTGAAAAGATCAATACTTTTGTTGCAGTTTCTCTTCTTTACATTCAGCAAATTCCTCGAATCTCCTCACAGAGTTCATGCGAGTCCTGTGTTTGATCATAATCAACTAATTAAAGGCAAAATCACACATTTTTAAGATGATCATGATATTTCAAGTAAAGTAAGTATAAAAGTATCGGTATTGGCGATACTAGCACAGTATTTACTTGGTATCGGATCGATACCAAAATCTATCAAAATGAAGAATGTGATATGTAAAAAGGCAGGTGTTGCATGAGCCATATAAATATTACATCGTGAATTTGCAGAAAAATATATTCTAGTTTTCAAAGTGTTTAAGTGCGATTCAAGCTGAGTCTGGTGCGTTTGGCTCGGGAGCTTCCTACATCAGCTGGGAGCACTTGGCCAATCACAAGAGACCGGGCCATCAAGCCAATCAGAGCAGTCTGGGCATTTCCGTGAGCGGGGAGGGGGGGGGGGGGCTCGGGAGGGAGAGAGTGAAAACAGGAGCTGGAGCAGTGGACAGTAAGAGAGTCAACCTGGATAGATAGCTAGCTAGTCAGATAGATCAAATTGAACTTTATAATTAGAAAACTGCAATCCATCATGTATAAGGATAGGATATTATGGGATGTTTGAGTGTAAAGATGAAAAGTCAGATTTTTGCATTGGAGCTTTGAATTACTTCTCCCTCTCGGCGACACATTAATTCAAGTGATATATATATATATATATATATATATATATATATATGTATTCATGCATCCACCATTTTACTCACTTTTGATATTAATATCTTTCTCTTTCTGTGGTGTCGATTTCGGCTGCGGAAACTTTGAGAGGCGGGAGAATAGAGGATTGTGCGTCGCTGCTGAGGTGTGTCATTGTCAGTTAATGGCTTTGAAGGTTATTATACAGGCACCTTTTGTATAGATGTCTTTCCTCCCCCATATTGCACCACGTCTGACATACTGTCAGTTTCAAATGGATGATCCTAATCCTGCAGGGGAAGGTGAGGATGTCCAGGGCGAGCGAGCAAGAGAGAGTTCCAGCTCCATGCTGTACTCATCATTCCTGTTTACCTTCTTGGATGAAGGGGCGTCGACCTTAGCGCTGAAAGAACCAGACAGTAACGAGCATCACTGCTTTGTTTACAGTGCAGCATCCTCTCTCTGAAATACCAAAGCACCGTTTTGACTGTATCATCACGGCATTAACTGCAAACAGAGAATTTGTCACTCCGAGCCTCCTCCTCTTAAAAGCCCTCACTGTCGGCGGCGGCAACCGTAGAGAAATTCTCCAGCGACAGATGAGATTCAGGATTCATTTCCTTTTTCTCCATTTGAAATCACGGTGGCAGCACACCCCCCCTCCCCGACACACACACACACACACACACACACACACACACACCCTCCCCCCACCTAAGAAAACGCTTGGCTCTGTATTCTGTCACCTTATTAGAGTCTCCCTGTCCCGGGTACTTTCCATACGTGACAGTGTGACAGGGTGGGAGAAAGCCAACGGGCACTTTCAGGTGAGGAGGTGTCACATCCAGGACCAATGGGAGCCATGTTGGAAAATAATAAGTTCTGCTCTGAGTGGGAGCCGATGGGGCCGTGTCTGCGTGTTCGCTCCAATACCCCTGGTCATTGTCATTTGTAATATTAACACAGAGGTGGATATTAAAGTCTGACACTTTGTAGAGAGGAGGGAGGAAACTGGTTGAATTCATATTTGCGAGGGATGTAATGAGACAAAAAGTGATTTTTTTTTTGTTTTAAAGTGAGGTATTTGTCTTTATCAGAACAAAGCAGGAATTAGGGGGGCAGCTTAAATTTTTTCACCCTAATTCTTCTAAAATGAGAAGCACCACAAAGGCGTTGCAACAACTTCAGAAGAAAACTCTGCAACGGGCTGATTCCCCAACCGGGATCACAATACTGCAACCTGTCATTTCCCATCGCCGCCACGCTCCTGGCGTTGTCTTTTGAAGTCCCTCTCAGAGGTATTAGCACTCGGCTAATTAGCATAATAGCTATGACGACAATCACAACATCGGGAAGGCAAAAAAAAAATAACCCCTAGCATCGATTTTAAAGGTTGAGAGCTGTTGCCAGGAAGTGCTCCCTCTATGTGTTTTCATCATGGGCACCGTTTAAGGGCATATACACCCAACAGGAAACAGGAAGTGAGGCGTCCATGGCAGCACCGGGGGAAGACTACTGACATCTCTGCCGCTGTTCAGTGCAGCCAATTATTTCCCTCTCCAAATGAGAGCTGCTGTGCTGACTCTCAAATACTGACACATTCAGCTCCAGCTGAAGAACACACACACACACACACACACACACACACACACATACACACACTTTACCTTCACAGACTCAAAGAAGAAATAATAATATAAAGAGAGCACTTCGTCAAGTGTGGGTCTTTAGAATCACTGAATTTCAATCAGACTTGCGTTCGGGGCTCTCGAGAGGTTTTTATTACAAATACATTAAAAGAGGCAATTATTGTATTTATCCTCTCACCCTGTGTTGTTGTTGTTGTCGCTGCAAAAGCCCCAAGGACAGACGAGAAGAAGAAGAAGAAGAAGAAGTGGGGGCGGAGCTGAAGTTCACAGATGCTAATTTCCCGCCAAAATTAGTTGCTAAAAAGGATATAAACGTATTTTTCTCATTGCTAGTTCTTACACTTAAATACAAACTAGACTAATGTCATGGCAATGGTGACCATTGATTCTGTGAACACGTTGCTATGGTAACAAGCGCGTAACCAGGAGGAGCTCCGACACCTTCGTGTCTCACCAAGTGTTGCATTTTTATCTGAACTATGAAATAGAAAACAAATGTTGAACACTTGCAACAGAATGTTTACATCTAGAAATGAATAGCTATGCTAACATGCTAAGATGCTAATGCATTATTGCGTTAGCAGCCAACACCTCAGTGTGTGTCTTGACCTCAACTGTGAAATAACAAGTCATGAATGCTGTTGAACCAATTTTGAAAAGTAAGTTTGATCCTAGAGATGCACGTGTATGCTAACATGCTAACACGCTAATGCACTTTTTCATACCACCCAAAGTGGTGCAGAAACCTGCGCCACCCTGAGAGAGTAAAAAGTTGTTTACATTTGAAAGTGAATTTAAAGTCACCACTTTCCAATCGCATGAAAATAAAAAAAAACTTTCTTGAATACGAATGTGGGGTTCAGGGAAAATAAGCCTTTAGGCCCCACCCTCTTTAACTCAGCACGAAGAATAACGGTTTTCCATAAACTGTCAATTCACAGTCTCGTAAACACCTTCAAATCAACCTTTGGCACTTCTCAGCGTAAACGATTGCCCGATGGGAGAATGCGAGCAGACATCTGCCGCTGCCGCCGCACAGCGCCGCTAAATCTGCCAACTCATCATCACAGAGACGACAGTTCCTTAAAAAAGACGTGATCACACGGTGGATTCGCCTTGTGTTTGACTTTGATTCTGCGTCGCCTGAGGCAGAACCAGGGAAGATCTGAGTTCCTGCTGTTTCCCAAACTCCTCCATCACTTCACCTCGCGTCTGCTCCCCGGTTCTAATCACAGTAAAGAAGGAGGCAGCGTGCGTTACCGCGCACAGGTAAACAACAGGGGCGAGTGCCTCTCATCTCCACAGAGCACAGCACATACGTACACTGAATGCTTTTAACGCTCGGCTGCTGTCGGAAGAAGAGAGTGGGCTTTGCTTTTAGCGGAAACGTCTTGATTTCCAAAGCAGCTTTTAATGTTGTGTCACCTCCCAATCTTCATTTATTCCTCATTAAAAGCTTTTCAATGACATCAGTCGTTTATGGAGCGACTGACGGCGAACGTCTTGGAGGCACTTCTTCTGCATCTCCCTCGGCAAACCACAATCAGGAAGGGAAATTTGTTTTGTTTTTAAACATTAGCATGCTGGCTATGCTAAGAAGCTTATGCCCGATTGCATTGCTTCAACCAGGAGATGCTCCTACACCCGAGTGTCTCAATAATATTAATTATAATAATATGAAATATGCCGAGCGTGTGTGTGATAAGTAGGTTTTACCCCAGAATCGCTTGCCGATGCTAGCGCACTAACATGCTAATGCATCACAGCAGGACCACACTGTACAGACAGAGGAACGGAGTGGACTTTGCTTCCTCATTAAAAGCTTCTCGGTGTCGTTGACTCTTTACCGAGCCGTTGGCGGTGACCGTCTCAGAGCTACTTCTCCCACAACCAGTAAACCACAATTAGTAAATGAAAAAATAAAAACAATGACAAGCTGTCACAGACGGAGCTGCTTCGCCCCCCCCCCCCCCCCCCCCCCCCCCCCCCCCCCCCCCCCCCCCAGCATGATCCTCAGGCTGCCTGCTCTCGTCTGCTAAACGCTGGATTTACGAGTCCTCAAACGAAGGCAGTGGGGAGGGAGGATTTACGTCCTGCTGTGGAGACTTCAAGTGTCTCTCCTTCTTTCTTTTTTTTAATTCTCAGCATTTGCAGAGACGAGACGACTCTGAATATTTATGATGTGTTTTAATTTGACTCCATGAAAATGGCTGCAAGACAGGATTTCCCTGAAGTCACCTTTGATGCTGATGATGACGCAGACCTTCCATCACCACCAGTGAGATGTGGACAAACTGGCTGAGTGATCCTCCCTTTATAGAGAGGAACTCCATCACTTGGCTGTGTCTTGTCCGTTAGACCTCTCTGCCGCTCCCACCCTCTGCTCCTGTTCCTCACAATAATCACCAATTCAAGCCCAGTGACCTCAAGTTGGGTCTCTGCCCCCAAACCCTGCGCAGTCTTTGGGCAATGCCCTCATTTGGGCATTTCTGGGCTCGGCAGTTACACCTCCAAGCCACTAGGCGGTGTCATCGCGCAGAACATATCTACATACGTGTTCAGTCTCTTCCTGACTTGATCCGTTCTGCTCGAGCTTCTACAAAGCAGCAACAGAAACCTATGGGGGCCGTCACAGGCGCTACGTCTTTATTTAGAAACAGTCGATGATATCTAGCAAGTCGATCCTTATTTACAGTCTCTATTCTATTGTACGCATGAAAACTATTTTCATTTTCACAATATTTACACACCGAAGGGTTTTATTTCATATCCCCGACTTCTTGTGTTCACACAGCCAGTGTTTTCGATAAACATCTTCCGGTCGCCTCGTGAATTCAAATAGGACGTCATTGTCCCGTCCGGTGAAAACAAAGTTTGACGGTCTGATTGACCCTCAGCACGTCGTCATTTCACTCAATCTCCCCCGATCATCTGACCTCGCCGTCCCTCAGCCCGGGCGCGCCAGCGCCGGGATGCAATCAAGAGAAAGCGCCCCGCGTTATCTGCCCCTTTCACAGTCACAGACAGCTCGCGTTAAACACTCGACATTTCAAGTGAGCTAGCACCTCTTCATTAGCACAACCCCCCCAACCTGCTCATACGCACCAAGGACAACATACAGAACGGGGTTAATGGGGTTCAAGTGCCACTCGTTTGCTGGTTATCAGGCCGCCAGCCAAAGCAATTCAATCCCAAATCTGATTTAAAGGTGAGCTGTATTTCATTTGAACCCGGGTTTTTTTATTTACGCCGGGCGACGCTCAATTTGTTCCATCTGTTGTGATAAAAGTGTGAGATGAGTGATGGCCGCAGACCTATTTCCTGTACCGGTGGAAATGAAGGATAAACTCTCGGCTTGTTTACAATCTGCATGATGGCTGGTTGGCTGTTGCGGCTCTTCTCGGGTTTGGCGTCCAATGGAAACGTCAGCAGTGACTTTGAGGAGGAGGAACGATGTCGCGTGAACAAGGGAATCACACACGGAGAGAAAAACCCAATTTGTAGTAAAGCAGAGCATTTTTCTATAAACTGCGACAACTCGGATTGTTTTTCCTGATATGAAGTGAATAGCTTATCTGATATAAAGTCCTGTGGGGTTTCGTGGACAAAACATAAACAAATAAATAGATAAATAAGCAATGAAATACAAGAAAGAAAGAAATATAACGGCTCCAAATACATTGTTTTAAACACTAATGACGAATAAACACTGTAACTGACCGGTACAAACATCAAGCCCCACCCCACATCTGAGCTCTTCTGCTCAAACAGCTTCACACGTTCAGAAGAATTCAACCTTTCATTGGCTCAATCAAGATCATGTTTTGAAGGATAGAGGTTCCTTTTGTTTTCTCGTCTCTTGAAAAGTCAAAGAAAGAAATCATTCAGACCTGGACTCGGACGACCGACAGCCCCACGTGTCCCGATAACGACTTTTCAAATCAATTCAAATGTAAGAAGCACGGAGCTGCAGGCTGTGAAAGAAGCGCTGGTTTGGACCTTGAACATGTTGATCAATGATGTAAGAAAGAAAAGCAAAGCAACAATGAACCCACCCGTTGGCTCCACGGCACCGGGGGGAGGAGTTAAAGATTGAACAGATGCTCGTATCAGCGTCTGCCCGTGGCCATGAAGAGCAACTGGAGGATTCAAGCCTTTCTATGTTCTGACCTTATCTAAGATGAGCTTTTCACACACACACACACACACACACACACACACACACACACACACACACACACACACACTTTATCCCCCCTGTAAACGGACTCAACCATAGACCATATATAGAGATGGACGTCGCGGCCGTGAGATCACCCATTGGTTCCTGCAGAGCGCTTATGAGGCTCGTAGTGGGCGGTTCACTTGTCCACTAACTCCTCCTACTTCCTGGTTCGTCCGAAAAGGGACAAAGGTGGAGCACAGGTAGCGCGGGGGTTAGCCCACGGTGCTGTCGCTGCATCCATAGAATGTGGCAGGTCGGCCCAGCCGTCACTCAAGAGGCCACGCCCCTTTATTTATGCACAATTTGAAACCTCCGTGGAACAAGTTAGAAAACAATTCTTCCCCCGTGCAGTTGCCACGGTAACAAATGTGTCTGATTGAGACCAAAACTCTAGTTTGTACCCGGCTTCACCGTAACATGGGCGTCTATGGGGATTGCCTCAAGTGGCCACACCGTGAACTGCATGCGTTTCCACTGAAGTTACACCTGACATTAAACTCTATCATCCACCATTTTTAATAGGTAATCACATTTTTGTGTAAATGATCTTCTCCGCAGAGTGAGTTAAAGATTCTCTTTTGGAGTAATGGTCACATTTTTCTCACTTGTACTAAAATGAAAATTTACTATATAATATTGTTTCCTCTGAGTGACCTGATTTTATACCTTTTCATTCCTCTTCTTCTTCTTCTTGCCGCCGCCGTCTCCCTTTTCCTTTTCATACTAATTCATATTAACGTGTCTCAGCAGCCCATCACTCACTCACCACCTCCACCTCCACGCTGCCGCAGTGACCCGTTCTCCATCGCTGATTTCATGAGGCTGCACAGTTCACCCACCTTCAACTAATGACGTGGAAGTAATGGCCTCCGACATTTTTCTATTTCTCATTGACAGTCCAGATTACGGCGCCGAGAGGAAACTCGAGAGAAGCAGAAAACGAGTTCTTGGCTCTTTTCTGTGTCTTGGAATAATTATCATTCACTGTAGATGTGATTTTAACTGTCCGCACCAACAACTGCATTCATTTACATCTGATTTGGGGGGAATGAAAACGATTTGTGAGAAACTGCTGCTGAGATTTAATGTTTTATAATTAGGGAACATTTATTGAATAAATCGGTTATTCACTGCGACAAACTCCGGTTCCCAAGTGACATAAATGTTTCAAGGTTTTTCTAATTTTTATTATTACTATTATTGTTATCATCATTATTGTTAATATTATTGCTATTTTTGTTGTTGTTATTTCTACTGTAATTTTGTTATAATAAATACTACTATGAAAATTGGATTATCAAAATAATAATGTTTATTATTATATAATTGCATTAGGTATATGCAAAAAGGGGCCATTGTGGTCACATCCCATAAAAACCCTTCTCTGGAGGTCGACTTGCTTGCCAAATAAAGGTCCTCATTCCTTTTGGTCCATCGGAGCCTCATTTGCTATTTTGTGAGTCAGCAACTTCTGGCTCACGTTTGTTTTGATTGGAACTCAGAGATGCCAGAATCACTGCGTCGCTGCCCCCGGTGGCCAACAGCTGCATGTTGTCTGGGTTCCATTTTGGCAGCGACATGACAGACGGACCTGATTATCGCTCAGTGACTGAAGGAAACTGGGACGAAACGACTCGTCAATATTTAACCATGAGACTCTGTCGCTGCCAAGATGGCAGCATCGATTCTCTGAGTCAATGTGTTCGCAAACACAACAAGACTGTTTGAGCACTTAGGGTTTAAAGGGCCAGTGGGCGGGATTCAATGGAATTGAATGGTTATTGCAAACAATCAATTATCCTTTCTCGAACCCACCCCCTAGAGTGGCCTTAAAGGTTCAGTATGTAACATTTTAAATCATGTTTCTTTGTTTATATATGAAGATAATCCTTCATTTCTGGGTAATTGTACGTAAATAGATCCAAAACAACAAATGTCATGCCTGGTTTTCGCGAATAGACTCAAATTTAAAAAAAACAACCAAGTCAAATCAGGTCAGCGTTGTAAAATGCAGTTGCTTTAATTGTCTCGTTTACTTTTCTAAAGTACTTGAACATGTCATTAAAACTTTAAGCTTGATACTTAAAAATACATACACTCCAACAACAAAGTCCACTTGTCTTAGTCCTGTTTTCAATTGTGGAAGTAAAAGCAGCAATTTTGGAGAAACAACTAAAAAAAGATCAATCAAACCATGAGGGTTTTTTTAATCCTTTGGAGATGAATCAGCATTTTCAACTTGATTAAATCTACTTTAATTTCTGCTTGATCTTCCGCTAGGAATAAAGTAGAAGTATGAAAAGACAGATAAACACATTTAATTACTCTTTAAAACAGCTCTTAACACTCTTGGCTTTGTTTTCATGAAAATGTACCTTAAGTCAAGAAGACAAAGACGCCTCCTCCTCGCTAACTTTAAAATTGCTCCTTCGGGGTCTCATTATTCTACAAAATCTACTTTTTCCTAAACACATGACTTTCTCTGTGAAGCTGTTTAAGGGACGTTATGGAGACGGCAAACGCTTTTTATTTTCCAATTTGTGATTCTTGTATTATTTACAGAATTAGTCCCTGCTCAGTTATTTGTTTTATTTATAATGTTGGGGAAGGAAGCAGCAGCAGAGGAGGAGGAGCAGGAGCAGGAGGAGGAGGAGGAGGAGGAGGAGGAGGAGCCACGTTACTAATGTTTTATCTCCGGGTTTTAAAGCAAGTGTAAGTAACACTGAGTTGAGAATTAGAAAGTTATCTTTCAAAAAAGATAAATCCTAATAGCGTTTGCGTTTCTCATTTCGGCCCCAGAAGTAAATAAAGGAGGGATGATGATGCGCTACTTTGAAAAATGGAAGAAGCAACAGAGAGGTAAACAAAAACGGTAAAAGGCTGCTGCCGCTTTTATGAGTGAAATGTCTTTTCTTGTTTTCTTTTCCCCGAGTATTTACACAGTTGTTTATCCGCGATGAATGAACCCGCTATAGTGTCATGCTGACGTTTGCTCTGTGTCTGTTTGCTAATGGAATCACTCCATCAGCCTCGTGAGGTCAAAATATTCCACTGTTCTCTCTCTCTCTCTCTCTCTCTCTCTCTCTCTCTCTCTCTCTCTCTCTCTCTCTCTCTCTCTTACTCGGAGTGAAGTAGCAAACACATTCAGCTGAAATTTGCACAGCGGCTTCATTTCAGATTGTTTACAACAATTGTCACGTTGAGCTCTTGTCGTCTTGGCGACCGGCGCTCTCATGTTCGCTGTGCGTGGACTGAGGGACCTGGAGGTTTGTATTTACTTCTCAAAAAACTTTTCTTCAGTTTTAGGCAGCCATGTTTTCGACTGTAGCTCAGAATGGACAACACAGTATCATATTTATAAAGAAATATATATTGGCGCTTCATTAGCGCAATCGCGATAATCAAGCAATCAAGTACTTGAACAAACGCGCCTGTGACGTATAATAACAGAGCGCTGCCATGTTTCCTCATATCACGAGAAATGGGGCCAAAGCAACGAAGGCAGGAGACGACAGACTTGTCAACTCGGCGAGCAACATCAATTCAACCGCGTTTCTTTTTTTTCTCTTTTCTCATACAACCAAAAAAAGTCAATTAATTGCAGCAGCTCCTCCTGAGCTCCCTGCAGGGGGATCGGAGATGACAAGGAAATGAAAGGCCTGACGGCGCCTCTGCGTATTTGCTGTGTCGCTGTGAATCGCTTAATGAAATAAATAAAACAATTTTTAAAAAATAATTAAGAATCTTACAATGGGTCTAAATTGAAGGAAAAAAAAGTGATTCGTTTCTGCCGGATCGTGTTGATGAGGCATCATACTTCATCAAGGTCGGCCTCCTTCAATCTCCATGAAATAAATAAATATTTCAACAAATATTTTTTTTTATTTTTTTTATTTTATAAGGTTCTTCTGACAAGAAACAAGCCGCTCGGAATGAGCCTGACACGCGATGCAAACAGAGGACAGTAGTTAGATTGTCTTTCATCAAGAACAGGGCGCCCGAAAGTGAAGGCGACATCTTCATTTGTAGAATCTTATGAACCAATAGACTGAAGGGTCAAATTTGCA